>SJYC01107852.1:0-13058 GCA_006408675.1 Madoqua kirkii
ATAAGAAACAGAGTCTAACTTTTAAAGGTTGATGTAAAAATTAAATATAATAAGGATTAAATAACACCAGTACCTGGCTCATAAGCACTGAATATCATTAAATCACTTAAGATCTCAAAATAATTGCTTTTTAAGACAGACTTTCAATCAGTGTGCATTTAATGAAATTGTGTCATAGCATTATGCTAAACATTAAAAACCAAAATCTTTTGAGGCATTCAAATCACATATTATTATTACATGAGATTATGAAAGCAGCATGGGATTGGATTTAGAGAGAAAATGTTTTAATTTTTCCCTCCTTAGCTTATCTGGTATTTGAATTTGGTAAATTACTTATTCGGTCTGAATGTCAGGGTTCTTCTTTTATTTTTTAAATAGTGGCAATAATGCATATTGACAAGGGTTGTAGAGAAGATTAAACTAGAATATTTATAAAGCCTTTGTTTAAGCAAGACAATGAAAAGTATTATTTTTTATATCTTATTTAAATAAAGGTATACTTTCAATGAAAACAGACTTAGCAGCATTTCATATATTTTCTAAGAAACTAATTGGCTATGAAACAATTCAAATTTAATGTCCATGCTACAAACACAATATTTTCTAAAGTACCAAAAAAAAAAATCCATTTCTCAAATGCCATTCCTGATTCCATGGACAGAGAAGCCTGGCAGACTACAGTCCAGGGTGTTGCCCAGAGTAGGACATGACTGAAGGACTCTGCACACACATGCACACACAAAAAAATAAGTCAAAAAACATTCTTTTTTAAGTTTAACCAAGGAGTGAGTGAAAAAACTATAGCATGGCAAATATTGCCATTCCAGGAAGGAAAGTCTGGATATCTCAATTAATTCTAATGGAAAGTTGAACGCTTGAAAGATTGCACAGAACTTTGTGTGCAAATGATGACATTTCACAACTCATTCATAAATATCTCTTGAAGAAGAGTCCATGTATCACTTGAAAGTGTATGTCAGTGAAATTTCATTTAAACCAAATGGCATTTTCAAAAACTTGTATATCTTTATTTAATGGTTTCTTCCAGCACTGTAAGTATTAATAGATTATCAAATTGAAAGATGTTTGTTTTGACCTTCACATAGCTCCATTTCTCTGGTGGTTTAATGTCTCTTACAAAGTACCCGAAGTACATTAAGTAATTTCTCATTTCTCTATGTTTCCATGCTTTTGTCACAAGACAAATTATGAATCAGTCAATGGGCAAAAACACAAATAAAAGCACATGGTAAAATATTTACTATTTTATTCTGACACCTTAGTTCATAATCTTTCAACAGAAAATCATCTGTATACTTCAAATCTGCACCTGTTTTCAGATGAAATTTTCTTTAGTTAATTGTTAGATATTTGATGGAGAATAATAAGCTAAATACATGGTTTATGTTTATGTTTAGAAATTAAAAAGAGACATTTAAAAAAGGGTCGGGGAACAGAGATCTCGCACACATAAAATATACATAGTGGATCTTTGAAATGTACTCCAAACAGTCTTATTTATAAAGCACATCGATATCTTATAATCTCACATATCATTTTTAATTAGGGAGAGCATCAAGAATGTGCCCACACAAAGTAATGATATTACAAAAGAATAAGTGGATATATTAAGAAGATAAAGAAGTTTAGCCCAGCCAAGTAGTCATGGAGAGTATTATAAGTTAAATCTCCACTCAATCAAGGAGTCAAGAGTTCTAATAAAACCAGAAAGTTGTGAGGCTGTGAGAAAGAAGTCTACAAGAAAATAAAAATATTGCGTAGTAGATTTTCAAGAAGTCTCCTAGAACATAATGTGAAATTAATGTAGTGCTCAGTCACTCAGTCATGGCTGACTCTTGGCGATCTTATGAACTGAGTTCCACTTGGCTCCTCTCTCCACAGAATTTTCCAGGCAAGTAGACTGGAAAAGGTTGCCATTTCTTACCCAAGGAGCTCCTTCCTGACTCAAGGACTGAATCCATGTCTCCTGCTCTGGCAGGCAGATTCTTTACCACTGAGCTGCCTGGTAAACCTGAAATCAATACAGGAAAAGGTTTCAGTTCAGTTCAGTCGCTCAGTCGTGTCCGATCTTCGCGATCCCATGAATTGCAGCACACCAGGTCTCCCTGTCCATCACCATCTCCTGAAGTTGCCATCCAGCCATCTCATCCTCGGTCGTCCCCTTCTCCTCCTGTCCCAATCCCTCCCAGCATCAGAGTCTTTTCCAATGAGTCAACTCTTCTCATGACGTGACCAAAGTACTGGAGTTTCAGCTTTAGCATCATTCCTTCCAAAGAAATCCCAGGGTTGATCTCCAGAATGAACTGGTTGGATCTCCTTGCAGTGCAAGGGACTCTCAAGAGTCTTCTCCAACACTACAGTTCAAAAGCATCCATTCTTCAGCGCTCAGCCTTCTTCACAGTCCACATCTAACATCCATACATGACCACAGGCAAAACCATAGCCTTGACTAGACGGACCTTAGTCGGTAAAGTAATGTCTCTGCTTTTGAATATGCTATGTAGGTTGGTCATAACTTTTCTTCCAAGGAGTAAGCATCTTTTAATTTCATGGCTGCAGTCACCATCTGCAGTGATTTTGGAGCCCAAAATATAAAACTCTGACACTGTTTCCACTGTTTCCCTATCCATTTCCCGTGAAGTGATGGGAGTGGATGCTATGATCTTCATTTTCTGAATGTTAAGCTTTAAGCCAACTATTTCACTTTCCTCTTTCACTTTCATCAAGAGGCTTTTTAGCTCCTCTTCACTTTCTGCCATAAGGGTAGTGTGATCTGCATATCTGAGGTTATTGATATTTCTCCTGGCAATCTTGATTCCAGCTTGTGTTTCTTCCAGCCCAGCGTTTCTCATGATGTATTCTGCATATAAGTTAAATAAGCAGAATGACAATATGCAGCCTTGACGTACTCCTTTTCCTATTTGGAACCAGTCTGTTCCATGTCCAGTTGTAACTGTTGCTTCCTGACCTGCATACAGATTTCTCAAGAGTCAGGTGTGGTGGTCTGTTATTCTCATCTCTTTCAGAATTTTCCAGTTTATTGTGATCCACACAGTCAAAGGCTTTGACATAGTCAATAAAGCAGAAATAGATGTTTTTTCTGGAACAGAAAAGTTAATAACAATAATACTTGGCTCCTCAGTGAGCAATGTTTATATACAGGCAGCTTATCACAGTGCAATGAGCACAAGCAATGAAACTGGAGGACTCAGGGTTGAATATGTTCTGCAATTTGTAAGTCACATGTCTTGGCTCCTTCTATATACATCAATGGCACATTTTTCATTAAATGAGTTAGTGGATATAACATGCTTAGAGCAGTGCTCTGCACTGTTACTTTTTGTTTTTGGTAATGACATCTATGGTATTAACTAAATTTATGCAATAACTTATTCAAAGAAGAAGAGCTAAAATGTTTATTGAAGAAGTTTAAGAGCAAAATTTTTAATCATATAACAATAGATTATTTCTTTCAATTACTGAACTATTAAATAATTACTAATAGAGAATTTCTTAAATTAATAAATGCATTTATATTGGAAATCTTGTCAAAAATAATTAAAAAGAAAAGATTTTGTAAGTAGCAGGCCTAGATGTTAAAGGATCTGCCTGCAATGTGGGAGACCAAGGTTCAGTCCCTTGGTCAGGAAGATCCTCTGGAGAAGGGAATGGCAATCCACTCTAGTATACTTGCCTGGAAAATCCTATGGACAGGGGAGCTTGGGAGGCTACAGTTCATGGGATCACTAAGAGTCAGACAAGACTGAGTGACTAACACACTAACATTGATTTTTTAACTTATGCTAGTGAATTATATTAGCAAATAATTAAGATATATTTTTGTAAACATATCTTTGAAATATTGTTTGCAAATAATTTATGACACATTTATTCTCAAATGCATCTGTCTCTTATACACATCTAGATGTGTATAAGAGACAGATTTTACTCTTTATAGCAGGCCTAGATGTTAAAGGATCTGCCTGCAATGTGGGAGACCAAGGTTCAGTCCCTTGGTCAGGAAGATCCTCTGGAGAAGGGAATGGCAATCCACTCTAGTATACTTGCCTGGAAAATCCTATGGACAGGGGAGCTTGGGAGGCTACAGTTCATGGGATCACTAAGAGTCAGACAAGACTGAGTGACTAACACACTAACATTGATTTTTTAACTTATGCTAGTGAATTATATTAGCAAATAATTAAGATATATTTTTGTAAACATATCTTTGAAATATTGTTTGCAAATAATTTATGACACATTTATTCTCAAATGCATGATAAGACTAAAAAGAAAAAAACAAATAAGATGAGAAAGAATACTGTATATTTATGTTGGAGAATAATTTTCCATGAGATTTCTATATATCCTGTAGAAGCCTTTGCTCCAGATTTTCAAGGATACTTGGCTAGAAAACAGCTTTGGGAAATAGAGGTAGGGTTTACTTCAAGGCAGAGGATAGATTTGTTTCCTGACCAAGATATTAGTCAAGAAAGGTAATATATTCCTTGAGGAAAAAAGTTCACAACTTTTACTAATTTGCCCACATACAGTTTTACTTTTTTTTTCTGAGCTTGAGATTCCTCAGATGTGGTTCAAATGTATTGCTTGTGCAAAAATCCACCTGAATGCTTTGTGGGAAACATTCCTATGGGAACTGGAGAATAAAGCAAAGGGATGCAGATATGATGGCAGGCTTCTAGCTGGGATGTGAGCAATGAACTCTATTGTTTCTGAACCAGAGGTCTCTTGTCTTCTGCCAGTATCTTTGCAACTGTGACAAACTGATCTCTTTGCTCATCAGTAGGGTAAAATTTCATTGTCTTCACAACTCTTGACATTTTTTGTTTGCTTTTGTATTTGTAGAAAAGAAAAGACTGATGGAAAGATGGTGTCTAGCTGAAGTAATGTTAGTGACTTTAAGTGACAGCAAATTTCTTTCATTGGACTTGGTTGTTTAAGTGGTTAGAAGGCATTCTGAGTTAGGCATAAGCTCTTATTTTAATTTTTACATAGTCCATCCTGTTTGTGGAAGGGTTCATGAGATTTAGAGGAGTTTCTAAAGGGCACAGGGAAATGTGGACAGTGCTAATAAAAGAACAAGGAAAGAGGGGAATTGAATTTTTTAAGACTAGTTTAATTTTGGAAAAGTGAATCACCATGAGGAATAGTATGCTAAATAATGATATATTAAAAGAATTAATAAAAGCAAAACTATAAAGTGAAAGTTGCTCAGTCACATCCAACTCTTTGTGATCCCATGGACTACATAGTCCATGGAATTCTCCAGGCCAGATTACTGCACTGGATAAATTTTCCCTTCTCCAGGGGATCTTCCCAATACAGGAGCTGAATCCAGGTCTAGCACACTGCAGGGCGATTCTTTACCAGCTGAGTCACAAGAGAAATGACCACATAAACTGTGTTGAACATTTTAGATGTCCTTAATTTACCTCTTGTTTACTTTTTCAACTTTCTAAGCCAAACATTTATGTTATTGTGATTCACCCATCAAAGGGAAATTGGAATACATAAAATAATTTTTGACCATTCTGGATATGTTTTTTTTCATTCTGGATATTTTAATGTGACCTAAATTCCAGTTCATGAAACCTTTCTTTACTATAAATTGGTAAATTATTAAACATATATATATTAAGCTTTTAATTAGGTAATTGCATTTTTAAATTATAAAATTTGCATTGGTTATTTTATGAACAGATATTCTTAATATTATTTTTGGATGGCATAAAAACTGCGTAGTTTTTAAAAAGTTAGGTGACTTCATTGTTAAAATTTATTTAGAGATCAACTTTAGTCTTTACACTTTTTTTTTTGTTTTCTTCTCCCACTATCTTTTGTTTTCATATTCCTTATTACTTTGGATGTGTGCATGTTCAGTTGCTCAATAGGATCCAACTCTTTGTAACCCCACAGACTATAGCCCAACAGGTTCTTCTGTCCATGGAATTTTCCAGGCAAGAATACTGGAGTGGGTTGTCATTTCTTGTTCCAGGAGATCTTCCCGACCCAGGGATTGAACCCATGTCTCTTGTGTCTCCTGCACTGGCAGGTGAATTCTTTACCGCTACCACTCCTCTATTCTTTACCAAAATAATAGGTCCCTATTATTTTTTTGTCCCTGTTATTTTGGCTGACCAACCCTTTTGGGCTTCCCTGTGGCTCAGATGGTAAAGTGTTTTTCTACAATGCGAGAGACCTGGGTTCGATTCCTGGATCAGGAAGATCCCTTGGAAAAGGAAATGGCAATCCATTGCAGCACTCTTGCCTGGAAAATCCCATGGACAGAGGATCCTGATAGGCTACAGTCGCAAAGAGTCAGACACAGCTGAGTGACTTCATTCATTCATTCATTCAATGAGTATATGAAAAAATGCAGGCTGTAATTGCATCACCAACTCAACAGATTGAATTTGAGAAAACTCTAGAAGATAGTGGAGGACAGAGGAGTCTGGCATGCTACAGTCCCAATTCACAAAGAGTTAAGCTTGACTGAGGGATTGAACAACAATGATGAACTCCAAGTGTCTGTCCCTAGATATGATATGATGAAAGACTCCACACACTGATATATCTCAAGTATGTCTTTATCTAATCCATCCATGTTCCCTGGGATAAGCTACTCAAAGGTGAAGAAGGTGAAGGTGAAGTTGCTCAGTCGTGTCCAACTCTTTGCAACCCCGTGGACTATAACCTACTAGACTTCTCCCTCCATGGGATTCTCCAGGCCAGAATACTGGAGTGGATTGCCATTTCCTTCTCCAAGGGATCTTCCCAATCCAGGGATCGAACCTGTGTCTCCCGCATTGGAGGCAGACACTTTAACCTCTGAGCCACCAGGGAAGCCCAAAAAATGTTAATCTAATTTCTTTGTAATTCCTTCCCTAAAGAGATCTTGGTTCCATAATTTATCTCTATTTTTCAAATTGATCTCAGAAGATTTGTTTTCCTGCAATTCCTAATCCAACATCATCAAAAGTAAAAAATTTAAGGTAACTTTCAACCAAAAAGAATGAGATAGTTTATTTTTCAAGTGTATTGTACTGGTTTCCTAAGGGTTGCTGTAACCATTTGCAACAAACTTAAAACCATACAATTTATTTTTAAATTTCTAGATGCCAGTAGTTTGAAATCAAGGAGTTAGCATCTTTCTTTTTTCTTTTTTTTTTTTTCTTATTGTTATTTTGTTTACATACATATTTCTTTCAAAAGATCTGAGTGAGGAAGGATCCTTTCTAAGCCCTCCTAACCTCTGGTGGTTCCAAGCGTTCCCTAGTTTGTGGCTAAGTAATTCCAGTCTCTGCCTCCATCCACACAGCCTCCTCCTTTGTGGTCAGTGTCTTTTCCTCTTCTGTTTTTCGGACACTACATTGGGTATAGGACCCACCCAGGTTATGCAGGATGAATTCGTCTCAAGGTCCTTAATTTAATTATATCTTCAAAAGGTCTTTATCCAAACAAGGTCACATTTAGAGCCCCTAGGGTTGAGGAGGTAAACATATTTCCTGGGTAGCCATATTTCAGACCACTGCAAATATATTGAAACTTTTGAACTGTGGTGATGGAGAAGACTCTTGAGAGTCCCTTGGACTGCAGGGAGATTCAACCAGTCCATCCTAAAAGAGCTCAGTCCTGGGTGTTCATTGGAAGGACTGATATTGAAGCTGAAACTCCAATACTGTGGCCACCTGATGTGAAGGGCTGACTCATTTGAAAAGACCCTGATGCTGAGAAAGATTGAAGGCAGGAGGACAAGGGGATGACAGAGGGTGAGATGGTTGGATGGCATCACTGACTCAATGGACATGGGTTTGAGTGAACTCTGGGAGTTGGTGATGGACAG
Organism: Madoqua kirkii; assembly: GCA_006408675.1. Classification (NCBI taxonomy): domain Eukaryota; kingdom Metazoa; phylum Chordata; class Mammalia; order Artiodactyla; family Bovidae; genus Madoqua; species Madoqua kirkii. Next base: position 7,889 of record SJYC01107852.1, read on the forward strand.
GGAGGCCTGGCATGCTGCAGTTCATGGGGTTGCAAAGAGTTGGACATGACTGAACAACTGAACTGACTGATTATGAAACAACCTCAGGCTACAAAAATATGTTAAGGAATCTGAGGTTATAGGGTTTAAAGTCATACATGAAATTTAACCATAGTATTAATATTAAGCAAAGGACAATTATATTAATTAAACATAAGGGAGGTTTTTTTAAAAATAAATAAACTGAAATGGACAGAAAGTAAATGCATCTAGTTTTCTTCTTTTTTATTTTTTAGCTGTACTGAGTGGATGCGTGATCTGAGTTCCCTGACCAGGCATTGAAACCCCCTGCAGCTAGAGTGCAGAAGCTTAAGCAGTGGGCCACCAGGAAGTCCCCACTAGTTTTCTTCTTTCATTAGGTATGAATTCAGGCTTCCCTTGTGGCTCAGCTGGTAAGAAATCCACCTGCAGTGTGGGAGACCTGGGTTCGAACCCTGGGTTGGAAGATGCCCTGGAGAAGCAAAAGGTTACCCACTCCAGTAGCCTAGTCCAGTAGCCTAACCACTCCAAGAGCTAGAATTCCACGGACTGTATAGTCCATGAGGTCACAAATGGTTGGACATGACTGAGCGACTTTCACTTTTTTACTTAGGTGTGAATTAGTATTTAGTTTTCTACAAATATATTTTTTCTTCAAACATTAAAAAATGTTATAAGCACATGGCAAACCACACGTATGGCAAAAGTTATAAAATGAATAACTTGGGTGGGCTTGGTGTTTGGGTCTGTGAAGGCCACTCTAGCATTAAGGAAGGCTGCTGTCTGGTTTTCCTGAATTCAGCCTCAGAGCTGGGACCATGCGGGTGACCTGGCACCTGGGCCATAGAAGTCAGGGTGTAAACTGGGGGCTCAGGGACCAGATTCATGATTAGATCTGGCACTGGGGTAAAACCATGGGGTCCCAGCAAGAGGCTGAGGTGGCAGGGGCTGCCCTTGTATTTTAATGTGCCAGGGGCTTCCACCAGCAGGAGTCAACCTATGCTGAAATACATGAAAAGCCTGGTTTGGGGGTAATCAGCCTTGGGCTAGCTGGGGATCTGGCTTCCTGGAAACTGCTAAGACTATGGGGCCACAGTTGTCACCTGGAGCCATGGGAGATAGCTAGTCCTGGGATGAGCTAAAAGTCTGGGGCCCCTGGAATTGGGTTTATTGGAGTGCACCAGGAACCTAATGTCACAGGACCCAATTGACGCTATGCAAGCTGGCAGGCACCTGAGGGTGGTGGGGACTATTGTTCATGGGAGCCCTCCAGGAACCACTCATTACTTGGAGAGGAGGCTTGGTGTCAGGGTCTGGGGTGAAGGAGGAGGCTCACTTCACTGTCCTCCTCCCACCAGACAAGTATCTCAGGGCTAGGCTGCTTGGATTTGAGTGAGGAGTGACAGACACAGTATGAATCTATCTTTCCTACCCTCCTCAGGGCATCATCTTTTTATTTTCATTTTTATTTTTATTTTTGTGCTTCACTCAGGTGCTATAACCCTTCACCTGGAGTCCTTAGACCTTGCAAAGGATTAATTACTCAAATTGATGTTTCCAGGAGAGGATGGACACTAGAAATTCCTATACCACCATTTTGCTCTTTTATTTTAAAATTTAAGAAGAAATTAGCATTGCTTCCAAATGGGCAGACTTTGTTCTAGCAGTGCTTCCTAACAAAATTCATATATTTTACTTCTGAAGGAGAGTCTCTTATGAAAAGTCAGCTTCCCACTGGCTCACTCCAGGCTCGCTGTTTACCAATGGTTGACACATGTTAAATATGAAATCTTAATAGGTTATAATTATGTTCTGGCTGTGTTTACAAAGAGGAGAGTGGTTTAAACAAAGCCATACAACTGGCATCACTCAAGCATATGTAGAAATAACTTTGTAAAGTGAAATTTAAAAGCAATATTTAATAAGGGAAATGCATTAAAGCATATGAATAAGCTGAAGAGAAATACTGAATGGCCAGTTTAATCTGGCGAAAGTTACCGTGGCTTTACATTGCCAAACTTTTAGATGTATTTAAGATGAACACATATTGGTTTGAAGAAAAACTCCATTTAAGAAAATTGTTTTTCCTCATCTTGAAAACCTGATGATCTGCAAATCAGAAAGAAATGTTTAAAACCTTTCAATGCTAGCATTTGCTTTACAAGTCCCCACAGGTCATAAACATTGTATTTCCCTGCTAGCTTTCTCACCCTTTTTCCACTCTTACCTTTTTCATGACACATGAAACATACAAGCATCAATGCTATTTCTCAAGTATAATAACTCAGGCATCATGTCCTTTGGTTGTAAAGAAATTCCAGTCCTTTAACCTGTCAAAACAGTGATTAGTAATGCTGTTTTCATAGGTTATATGTTGGAGCAGTTCCCAGAATTTATTTTTATAAATTACCAGAAATTGGAGATACTGTTGACATTGAAAATTTTAAAATATGTTCTGTTTTAAAAAGAAATTCCTCATGCCCTTTAATGCCAATGATTTATTTTAAAGGTCACAGGAAGAAGTGACGTGAAGTTGCTCAGTTGTGTCTGACTCTTTGAGACCCTTAGTCTACCAGGCTCCTCTGTCCACAGAATTCTCCAGGCAAGAATGCTGGAGTAGGTTGCTATTTCCTTCTCCAGGGGATCTTCCTGACCCAAGGATTGAACCCAAGTCTCCTGCATTGGAGGCAGGTGCTTTACTCTCTGAGCCACCAGGAGAACATAAGAGAAAAGTTTAAAAAAAATGGGAAAGGTGGCTAGTGTCTGTACGTTTTTGAGAGATATGACATAAAAGTTGTGGTACTTTGGCCCTATTGAAAATATTATGATCGACTGGGTAAAATTCACTTATTTTAAAAGACTGATGCTAAAAAAAAAAGCATATAATGTTTTTAATATAAATTTATTTGCTATATTAGTAACAACTAAAGACTCTCTGAATTATAGACAGGAAACCAAGATTTAGGAGCTTGTTATAGCAGTATTTATTTAAAAACAAAAGGGTAAATTATTTTATATGATCTATGGACAGAAGAGCCTGTCCAAGGGTTGCCAAGTGTCGGACATGACTAAAGCAACCTAGCACGCATGCACAAAGGGATTGACATGGCAACAATTTAACACTTTTTTAGGAGAAAAATACAGCTCAAAATAAGGAAAATGAGAGCTTCCTGAAGATTCCATAGTATCATTAAAAAACAGTTTTCTTTTACTAGTTGTATATTAGGGTAGCCTGAATGCCCGTTAGGCAAACTGTCTTGCAAGTACATGATAATCAGTTGAGTCATTAAAGAAGAAAATCTTTTAGATAACTTCAAACTTGAAGTTATTTTATTTTCAGCATTATGAGGCCTAAAGCGCTCAGCTATTTGCCCTCATCTTTGCACTTGTAAATTATATTGTACAGGTTTCCCTTTGAGATAATAAAACGGCTGACTTCTTGAACTCCTATTTAATTAAGTCATATATGGCACAATTTTAAAACACATAGGTTAAATGAGCATCATCCAATAGTGTTTAATAAATACATTTTACATGGAAACAAAATATAGGCATTAATTATGCCAGCCTAAAGCAAGGTAAGCAATCCTAGTTGATACTTTTCAAGTTTATAAATACTTAATAACATATTAGAACTGTAAGAGAAGTCTAAGTCAAGAGCAATCAACCTTGTTCCACGTGTGTAGAATAAAATTGAATTATAGAGCAAATAAAGAGATTATCTTTATTTGTTGAAAATTGCTTCTCTTTTTTCAGTAATCGTTAGTAAATGCAATTATTTCATATACAATCATGAACACATTTCTTGAGAGAGAAAAGCTGTGCAAACTCCAGGTTGTACTCCAGGTAGTCTCCTAATATTTGATCTTTCCTAAACTGTAAAATCCTAAAGGAGCTTAATGAACATGATAAAATCATTCTCTTTATTAATATCTATTGCTTAGGAGAATGAACTTCCTCTTCTCAAATATTTTTATCAAGTGACTATTTGAGCATGAGTAATTTCATTTTAATAAAAATGTGAATTTCAATGATGATAGATATTTTGTGGTGAAGTTCTGTATATCCTTTTCACTTCTGAAACTGTCTTGCATAGATAAGTTGCAATTGTGCCTTTTGGTTTATTTTACCTTATTTACCTGCTATATTGGAGTCATACAATATAATTTGAAACATAAATCAATCATTTATAACTCTGTGGCCCTGAGAAAATTGCCATATCCATTAAGGATCTTTATTTGTAAAATAAGAATAAAAATGGAATGGAATGTTTCTCTATCTTGTAATATAAATTTTAAAATATTATTTAGAATTAAATAAAGCACAGGCTAAAGAAAAAAAAAACTAGCATCTTTGAAAAATTTGGGCTAATTTTGTAAGCTGTATGAATTCTACTTTTCTTTCTTTCTTTCTTTCTTTCTTTCTTTCTTTTTTTAACCAACACGTTTTCATGCTATAGCCTTGTATAGAAAATCTGGACCTGAGTTCAGGAAATGCTGCATAAGAGCTGTAGGGAACTCATTGCTTTTGTAAACATAGGGCTTCCTTGATGGCTCAGCTGGTAAAGAATCCACCTGCAAAGCAGGAGACCCAGGTTGGATTGACTGGATTCTTGGGTGGGGAAGATCTGCTGGAAAAGGGATAGTTATCCATTCCAGTATTCTTGGGCTTCCCTTGTGGCTCAGCTGGTAAAGAATTCACCTGCAATGTGAGAGACCAGGGTTCAATTTCTGGTTTAGGAAGATCCCCTGGAGAAGGGAAAAGGCTACCCACTCCAGTATTCTGGCCTAGAGAATTCCATGGGGGTCACAAAGAGTCGGACAGGACTGAGCAACTTTCACATCTATGCAGTAATTCTGAATCAGTTAGTATTGTTACTTTTTAAACTTGTCTTAAGAAATTTTAGTCAACTTTTCCAGGTGTTCAAAATTATTAGCATGTAACTGAAAAAGATGTTTCTTGATAATTATTTTACTGTTTTAACCTATTATTATAGTTCTAATAATATTACTATTTTGGATAGCTCTAAATATATAATACTTCTGATTAAAATTTTTGCTGATTTATTTTGTAGATTTTTTTAAAAATTGAGTTTAAGAAATCATTTTTTTTAAATTGAGTTTGAGAACTTAAAACTCAGTTTTAAGTTCTA
>SJYC01107855.1:0-19701 GCA_006408675.1 Madoqua kirkii
GCTAAAGCAGATCAAGCTGAGGAATGACACAGAAAAATGCAGTCACCACTTAAAAGTCTGGCATTTTAAAACAACTGAAAGAAAGACCAAATACAAAGGACAAATACATAGAGGTAAATATGGAGAGTGTCTGAAGTGAGGCTTCACAGAGAGGTAAACTCCAAGTAAACAGAGCCTCCTGGTCTAGTGAAGCAGTGTTAGTTTCATTTTCAGTAAAATGAAAGCATTGACTAGACTAAGTATGAGAGTGACAAGTTTGACTTTCAGATTTAATTTGCCTCTGCTATGCATGGAAACAAAAAGAGAGAGACTTAGAATCGGGTAGAGACAGTGGCAATTTGAAAGCTGGAAAATTTGAAATGTATTTTGGAGTTATAAATGAAGACCTGTTGATAAAATGTCCATGAGAATGAAAAAAAGAAAAAAGAAAAATCTAGAGGCTAGAAAATGTTTCTAATGGTTCAGTGGAGAGTAATGTCATTTATTGAGAAGGGAAAGAGTGGAGAAAAAAATTATATTTTCATTGATTTTGTTGTCAATGTATGGCAAAAAATCACAATATTATAATTATTCTCAATTAAAGTAAATTAGTTAAAACAATGACAACAATAACAAAGTATTTAAATGTGAAATGTCTTTGTGAAATGAGGTTTAAAATAATAAACTGAAAATAAGTCTCACTTGCAAGTGTGTTATGAATGGGGGAACTGAAATAAAACAGAAATCAGAACTTACATTTCCTGACTCACAAGATAGATTAAACTCTTCCAGACCCTCCACGGTGTGCATCAAAAGTATTTAAATTAAAATACTTTTAATACTAATTTTTTGATAAGTCATCTGACTCTTTTGCAACCCCATGGACTATAGCCTACCATGCTCCTCTGTCCATGGATTTCCCAGGCAAAAATACTGAAATGGGTTTATATTTCTTTATAGTATACAGATAGCTTTATTTTAAAAGAGAAAATGGGAGGGGGGATCCAAAGATGGCAGAGGAATAAGAGGGAGACCACTTTTTCCCCGACAAATTCATCAAAAGATTATTTAAATGCTGAGAAACTTCCACAAAACAATTTCTGAATGCTGACGGAGGACACCAGGCACCCAGAGAGGCAGCTCATTCTCTTTGAAAAGAGGCAGGACAAATAAAAAGAACAAAAAGAGAGACAAAAGAGTTGGGGATGGAGATTCATCCTGGGAAGGGAGTCATGAAGGATGTTTCCAAACATCAAGAAACCCTCTCATCAGCAGGTCTGTGGGGAGTTTTGGAATCTCAGAGGGCAACATAACTGGGAAGGAAAAAACAAACAAACAAACAAAAATACATGCCTAACCACAACTCCTAGCAGAGAAGTAGCCCAGAGGCTCGCATCCACCAGAGAGCTGGACAAGGAGGTGCGGCTTGCATTCTTAGGGTAAGGACCAGGCCTGAATACCCTGAGGACAGACTGAAGGAGCTAGCAACCCAAACTGTGGGATAACCAGAGAGAAAGGGAAAAAAAAGAAAAAGAGAGAAAGAGAGAGATAACTTTCCTGCGAAAGACTAACCGAAGACACAGGCTGGCCTGCTCATAGAACAGAGGACTAAGCGAACACCAAAGGAGAGCTAATCTAAAGCCAGACATCCTGGAATGTGAAGTCAAGTGGGCCTTGGAAAGCATTGCTATGAACAAAGCTAGTGGAGGTGATGGAATTCCAGTGAAGCTGTTTCAAATCCTGAAATATGATGCTCTGAAAGTGCTGCACTCAATATGCCAGCAATTTGGAAAACTCAGCAGTGGCCACAGGACTGGAAAAGGTCAGTTTTCATTCCAATCTCAAAGAAAGGCAATGCCAAAGAATGCTCAAACTACCGCACAATTGTACTCATCTCACATGCTAGTAAATTAATGCTCAAAATTCTCCAAGCCAGGCTTTAGCAATACATGAACCGTGAACTCCCTGATGTTCAAGCTGGTTTTAGAAAAGGCATAGGAACCAGAGATCAAATTGCCGACATCCCCTGGATCATGTAAAAAGCAAGAGAATTCCAGAAAAAAAAAAAAAAAAAACATCTATTTCTGCTTTATTGACTATGCCAAAGCCTTTGACTGCGTGGATCACAATAAACTGTGGACAATTCTGAAACCTGTCTCTTATACACATCTTCAATCCATCCCTCCATCCACCCATCTACTCATTCATTTCTTTCTGTAATACTGCTGTTGTTAAAGAGTTAGAATCATATAAGAAAGTTCATTGAAGAAAATGTCAGTAAACTTCTTCCTTACCCTTTCTACCCCATTCCTGCCCTACATTCTAAACACCTATTCTTACAGATATTGAGTATGTTATCAGTCTCATTCATTTCTGGATTTTACTTCTGATATTTCTTTTTGAAGAAATGAACAGCTAGTGCATAATCCCTTATACTCCATTCTTACCTAAATTTCATACTGTTGCTATTCTTAGCACTTTGACTTTTCACTTAATAATAAATCCAGTAACTCCATATCAGTTTCTAGAGATTTTTCTTATTTATTTTACAGTTGCATATTATTTCATCCTGCAAATGTACTAAGAGTTATTTAACCATCTCATCTATTCATGAGGATTTTGTAACTACAAAAAAATTGCAATAAATAATTATGTGTTTATGTATTTAATATTATGGGGAGGACATATCAAGGTCTAAAATTTTGATCACCTGATGCCTGGTTCAATTTCATTTTAGGTCAAATGATGTAATGTAATTAAAATTGCTCCAAAGACTAAAAAATGATTTATATATACATGAAGTGAAGTGAAGTGAAGTCGCTGTCGTGTCCGACTCTTTGCGGCCCCATGGACTGTAGCCTACCAGGCTCCTCCCTCCATGGGATTCTCTAGGAAAGAGTACTGGAGTGAGTTGCCATTCCCTTCTCCAAGGGATCTTCCTGACCCAGAGATCTAACCCGGGTCTCCTGCATTGCGGCAGACACTAACCTCTGAGCCACCAGGGAAGCCCTTATATATACATAGTGAAATACTATGTTTATAGCATTATTTTTTTCTTCCAAGCTAACTGTAACTTCTTTTGAGACCATCATTTCAATTCCATAAATATTTCTCTTCTGCTACTAAAAGAGAAAAAACTAAAAGTGATCGCTGCTCAGCAGAAGAAAAGTTATGACCAACCTAGATAGTATATTCAAAAGCAGAGACATTACTTTGCCAACTACGGTCCGTCTAGCCAAGGCTATGGTTTTTCTACTGGTCATGTATGGATGTAAGAGTTGGACTGTGAAGAAGGCTGAGCACCGAAGAATTGATGCTTTGGAACTGAGTGTTGGAGAAGATCTTGAGAGCCCCCTGGACTGCAAGGAGATCCAACCAGTCCATTCTGAAGGAGATCAACCCTGGGATTTCTTTGGAAGGAATGATGCTAAAGCTGAAACTCCAGTACTTTGGCCACCTCATGGGAAGAGTTGACTCATTGGAAAAGACTCTGTTGCTAGGAAGGATTGGGGGCAGGAGGGGAACGGGACAACAGAGGATGGGATAGCTGGATACCATCACTGACTCGATGGACATGAGTCTGAGTGAACTCCGGGAGATGGTGGTGGACAGGGAGGCCTGGCATGCTGCGATTCATGGGGTCGCAAAGAGTTAGACACGACTGAGCGACTGAATTGAACTGAACTGAAAGAAGAGCTAGCTGACTGCATACAGGCCCTTCCACATGCCAGAGGCAGAGAGGCAGGTGGGCAATAGCCAGATCTGGAAGGCGAGAGACAGTCTCAGCTCCAGAGACTAGAATCCTCGACCAAACTGTGAGCAGGCTCCCAGTTGCTAACCAAGTCTTCTGGGATTCTGGACAGTTCACATCTGCCAAGACGGTCTCAGCCAGAGATCGACTCCCCAGAGAAGACATACAGCACACCTGAGACAGTGCTCCCACGGTGCACCCGGGGAGGTGATTAAGACACATGTCCCACCTGGTACAGTGTGCCAAGGATCTGGTCATGTGAGCTACTTGGACCTGGGAAAGACAAAAACGCATGCCCAAACAATTCTGTGCCCTTGAGGAGTAGCCAAGATCCTGAATCTGAGCAGCTCAGACCCGGGAAGTACATGAAATGCAGGGCCCACTTTGGATAGTACCCCTGCAGAGCAACCTGGAGCCTGAGCAGTGTAGACTGGGAAAGCCCACACCGCTGTGAGCTGGGGCAAACCCAGTGTGGTCCGTATACTGAAAGGACTCTTTACATATGCCAGAGATATTTGTTTGTGGTGATTCTCCCTGAGCTTCCCCTGTAGCTCAGTTGGTGAAGAATCTGCCTGCAGTACAGGAGACCCGGATTTGATTCCTGGGTTGGGAGTATCCCCTGAAGAAGGAAATGGCAACCCACTCCAGTATTCTTGCCTGGAGAATCCCATGGACAGAGGAGCCCGGCAGGCTACAGTCCAAGGGGTCACAAGAGTCTAACATGACTTAGTAATTAAACCACCCCATCCCTCTCCACAACACAACTGAACAAGTGATCCTAAATTAGTGACTACCTTTGCCCCCTTGTGTCAGGGCAGAAATTAGACACTGATGAGACTTGGAAACAGAGGAAGCCAAAATAAACAGAGGGAACCGCTCTGGAAGTGACAGGTGGAACAGATTTAAACCCTGTAGTTAATGACTAAGCATTAGAAGGGGGCTATGGAACTTAAGAAGAAGTACAAGCTGGAAAAAGGAACTGCCTAAAACAGAACTGCCCTCATACTGCCCACAACAACTCTAGAGAAATTCTTAGATATATTTTTATTATTATAATTTTTAAGTTTTTTATTACTTCTTTAATTTTCACTTTGATAACTTACTATTACCTTTCCAAAAAAGCCTGTTTTTACAGCAAATTCATATATATATATATGAATATATATATATATATATAATATGTAGACTGGGGGCTACAGGGGAAGCCCAGGGAGGAACACTGTAAACAAATATCTCTGGCATATGTAAAGAGTCCTTTCAGTATATGGACCATGCTGGGTTTGCCCCAGCTCACAGCGGTGTGGGCTTTCCCAGTCTACATATAATATATAATATAATATATATATATTAATTTTTGTGATTGATTTTGCTTTGTATTTTTAATATTGCATTTTTGAGAGTCTAACCTCTACTCTAGATTTTTAATCTTTACTTTTTGGTATTTGTTATCAATTTTGTACCTTTAAGAATCAAATCTTCAGTATCCATTTTCACTTAGGAGTGTGATTATTGGCTTGATTGCTCTCTCCCCTTTTGACTCTCCCTTTTCTCCTCAGGTCACCTCTATCTCTTCCCTCCTTCTTCTCTTTTCTACTTAACTTCGTGAATCTCTCTGGGTGTTCCAGGCTGTGGTGAACACTTAGGGAACTGAATACTGGCTAGATTTCTCTCTCCCCTTTTGACTCCCTCTCCTCTCCTCCTGGTCACCTCTATCTCCTTCCTCCTTCTTCTCTTCTCCATGTAACTCTGTGAACCTCTCTGTGGAGAATCTTTTCACCATTAACCTAGATGTTTTATCAACAGTGCTGTATGGTTGGAGAAGTCTTGAATTTGCTGTAATAATAAGACTGAAAGCCAGAGGCAGGAGGCTTAAATCCAAGACTTGAGAACACCAGAAAACTCCTGATTTCAGGTAACATTGATCAACAAGAGCTCATCCAAAAGCCTCCACTGAAACCCAAGCTCCACCTAAGAGCCAACAAGTTCCAGAGCAAAACACACCACACTAATTCTCCAGCAACGCAGGGACACAGCACTGAACATTAAAATACAGGCTACCCAAAGTTATGTCAAACCCATAGACACTCAAAACCTCACCACTGGGTGCTTCATTGTACTCCAGAGAGAAGAGATCCAGCTCTACCCACCAGAACACTAATGCAAGCTTCCCTAACTGGGAATCCTCAACAAGTCACTAGTCCAGTCCCATCCACAGAAAGCAACCTCCACAATAAAAAGAAACCACAAACTTCCAGCCTACAGAAAGGCCACCTCAAGCACAGAAATCTAAACAAAATGAAAAGACAGAGAAATATTCAGCAGGTAAAGGAACATGATAAATACCCAACACACCAAACAAAAGAAGAGGAGATCAGGAGTCTATCTGAAAAATAATTCAGAATAATGGTAGTAAAGATGATCCAAAGTCTTGAAACAAAATGGAGTTACAGATAAATAAACTAAAGACAAAGATTGAGAAGATACAAGTAATGTTTAACAAGGGCCTGGAAGAAATAAAGAAGAGTCAATCAATAAGGAATAATGCAATAACTGAGATAAAAAGCACTCTGGAGGGACCAACAGTAGAATAAATGGGGCAGAAGATATGATAAGTAAGGTGGAAGATAGAATTGTGGGGATAAATGAAGCAGAAAGGAAAAAAAGAAAAAAAAAATAAAATAAGTGAGAACACTGTTAAATGCCCCAACATTCGAATCATAGGTGTCCCAGAAAAATAAGACAAAAAGAAAAGGCATGAGAAAATACTTGAGGAAATAATAGTTGAAAACTTACCTAAAATGGGGAAGGAAATAGACACCCAAGTCCAAGAAACCCAGAGTCCCAAACAAGATAAACCCAAGGTGAAACATCCCAACACACATGTTAAACAAATTTATGAAGATCAAACACAGAGCAAATATTAAAGGCAGCAAAGAAAAAGCAACACATAACACACAAGGGGATCCACATAAGGATACCAGCTGATCTTTCAATAGAAACTCTTCAGGCCAGAACATACCTAAAGTGTATAAAAGAGAAAAAACTACAACCCAGATTACTATACCCAGTAAGAATCTCATTCAAATATGAAGGAGAAATAAAAAGCTTTAGAGACAAGCAAAAGCTGAGAGAATTCAGCACGACAAAACCAGCTCTTCAACAAATGCTAAAGGATCTTCTCTAGACAAGAAACACAGAAAAGCTTTATAAAATTGAACTCAAAACAACAAAATGGCAATGAGATCATATTCATAAATAATTAACTTAAATGTAAATAGGTTGAATGCCCCAACCAAAAGACAAAGACTGGCTGAGTGGATGTAAAAACAAGACCCCTATACATGTTGTCTACAAGAGATCCACCTCAAATAAAGGGACACATACAGACTGAAAGTGAAGGGCTGGAAAAAGATATTTCATGCAAATGGAGACCAAAAGAAAGCAAGAGTATTGATATTCATATCAGATAAAATAGTTTTTGAAATAAAGACCATGAAAAGAGACAAAGAAGGATACTACAAAATGATCAAAGGATCAATCCAAGAAGAAGATATAACAGTTATAAATATATATGCACGCAACATAAGAGCACCTCAATACATAAGCAAATGATAACAAATATGAAAGATGAAATTCCGTAGTAACACAATAATAGTGGGTGACATATAGAATGCCCACAGATAAATCCATGCACCTATGGACACCTTATCTTTGACAAAGGAGGCAACAATATACAATGGAGAAAAGACAATCTCTTTAACAAGTGATGCTGGGAAAACTGGTCAACCACCTAAAACACTTTCTAACACTATACAAAAAAATAAACTCAAAATGGATTAAAGATCTAAATGTATACCAGAAACTATAAAACTCCTAGAGCAAAACATAGGCAAAACACTCTCTAACATAAATCACAGCAGGATCTTCTATGATCCATCTCCCAGGGTAATGGAAATAAAAGCAAAAATTTTAAAAATGGAACCTAATTAAACTTAAAAGCTTTTCCACAATTAAGGAAACTATAAGCAAGGTGAAAAGACAACCTTTAAAATATGAGAAGATAATAGCAAGTGAAGCAACTGACAAAGAATAAATTTCAAAAATATACAGGCAGCTCATGAAGCTCAATACCAGAAAAATAAATGACCTAATCAAAAAATGGACCAAAGAACTAAACAGACATTTCTCCAAAGAAGACATACAGATGGCTAACAAACACATGAAAAGATGCTCAACATCACTCGTTATCAGAGAAATGCAAACCAAAACCACAATAAGGTACCATGTCATGCTGCTCAAAATGGTTGCTATCAACAATTCTACAAACGACAAATGCTGGAGAGGATGCAGAGAAAAGGGAACCTTCTTACACTGTTGGTGGGAATACAAACTGGTACAGCTCCATACAAACTATGGAGAACAGTGTGGAGATTCCTTAAAAAACTGGAAATAGAACTGCCGTATGACCCAGCAATCCCCCTGCTGGGCATACACACCGAGGAAACCAGAATTGAATGAGACACGTGTACCCTAATGTTCATCAGGACTATTTACAATAGCTAGGACATGGAAGCAACTTAGATGTCCATCAGCAAATGAATGGATAAGAAAACTGTGGTAGATATACACAATGGAATATTACTCAATCATTAAAAGAGTGCATTTGAATTAGTTCTAATGAGGTGGATGAAACTGGAGCCTATTATGCAGAGTGAAGTAAGCCAGACAATACAGCATATTAATGCATATATATGGAATTTTAAAAGATGGTAATGACGAGACTATATGCGAGATAGCAAAAGAGACACAAATATAAAGAGCAGACTTTTGGACTGTGTGGGAGAAGGTGAAGGTGGGATGATTTGAGAGAACAGCATTGAAATATGTATATTACCAATTATGATATAGATCACCAGTCCAAGTTCATGGCATGAAACAAGGCACTCAAAGTCAGTGCACTGGGACAACCTTGAGGGATGAGATGGGGAGGGCAGTGGGAGGGTGGTTCAGAATGGGGGACACATGTACACCCATGGTTGATTCATGTAAGTGTATGGCAAAAATCACTACAATATTATAAAGTAATTAAAAAATAATAAATTAATTTTAAAAGTACAAGAGAATTTGGATTACCAATAAAACTGGAACATGAGACAAAATCATGGAAAATTGCTGTGTGAAATAATATGATATCTCAAGGAGAGATTGTAGCAAGTAAAGAGGGCTTCAAATCCTAAAGATTCTGAATGTGTAGAGTAAAAAACATGAAAAAAAGTGTTAAATAATTTGGAAAAGATGTTTAGAGGTAAAGAATAGAAATTGACTAAATTTAGTCTTTAAAGATTTTATTATAAGTAAGTGTTCAAAGTCAAGAAATGCTGCTTATGGGATAAAGCAATTATAAATTGAAGGTGTTATATGAATTATTATCAGTTCAGTTCAGTTCATCGCTCAATCATGTCTGACTTTGCGACATTAAATCACAGCACACCAGGCCTCCCTGTCCATCACCAACTCCCAGAGTTGGTGTTTACTCAAACTCAGGTCTATCAAGTCGGTGATGCCATCCAGCCATCTCATCCTCTGTCATTCCCTTCTCCTTTAGCATCATTCCTTCCAAAGAACACCCAGGACTGATCGACTTTAGAATGGACTGGTTGGATCTCCTTGCAGTCCAAGGGACTCTCAAGAGTCTTCTCCAACAGTTCAAAAGCATCAATTCTTCGATGCTCAGCTTTCTTCACAGGCCAACTCTCAAAACCATACATGACCACTGGAAAAACCATAGCCTTGACTAGATGGACCTTTGTTGGCAAAGTAATGTCTCTGCTTTTCAATATGCTATTTAGGTTGGTTATAACTCTCCTTCCAAGGAGTATGCATCTTTTAATTTCATTGCTGCAGTCACCATCTTCAGTGATTTTGAATTACTATAGTGATTATTAATAATTTTTCTGAGAAGAAATTTAAAGTCACATAAACAGCAGACTGAGATGGGGAAAACGTAATTTGTCAATAATTAAGTTGAACTACTTGTTTTTAGGAGGTAAGCCAAGTAAAACCAAACAAAAAAAATCAATAACAGAAAGTGTTAATGGCAGTGCATAAGCAAGAGTGTCAATAGGAAGTGACAAAAGAGTTAATAAGGTGAACAGTTCCCAGAAAGCTTAAAGAAAATGAAATTCAGAGGAAACAATTAACAATTACCATGGCATGAAAGAAGTGGAGACATAAAGAGGCAATGGGGAAAATATACAAAGAAATGTAGGCAGATATGCATATCAGTTCTGGTAGAAGGAGCATGAGGGAGTTAATGGCTTCAGAATTTTTAAGACATTACAAGGCAAATCAACATTCTGAAGGCAAAGTAAAGGTTAGATTTTGAAATCTGAGGAAACTGGAGATTTTAAGACTATTCAGAAAATAAGATCATACCCTGGCTGGGGATATATGATAATATAATAGTAGTCAGGCAAAATTAGCCACTGACAGTTATAAAAATCTTGATTTGTGGTTTCTTCATTTTATTGCATTTTTAAGATAGTGATTGAAAGGGTAGACTAAGGCATCTTTGGAGATGAAAGCAGAATGTGAAGAAAGGAAAATGGGGCATATAGGGTGTCAATTAATTCCTCTTTTAAAATCAAAAGAAACATAAAAAAAATGAAAACATTTTACTATAGACACATTACATATATCTGTATTAATCAGGATAGGATAGGTGATAAACAAAAGCAGAGAAAAACCTCAAAAAGTTTAGTAGCTTAAGGAATTGAGGTTAGTTCTACTTCTATCATAACCTGATTGACATTTCATGAGTAGCCAAGCAAGCAGTGCTTAAGGAAAGAGTGTTTTTTCCCAACTGGTGGCTCCACCTTTGCCAAGTACCTACTCAATATCCTCTGCTGGATCCTGCATTCAGCTACATTTTAAGAAAGAAAGAATGAGCCAAGAGTCTCACAGGAGAATCCAACATGAAAAATAGCATACATCACTTAGGATATCAAATTCCATAGTACAAACCCAGCTCTAGTCCTCCTGGACACTGAGAAAGAGGAAATAGAAAGATGGGCATCCAGTCAATCCCCATTATGGAAGAGTAAGTTATACGGTCTTTCTTTATCTTGATATTAACATTCATCAGGTCAGTAAATATACTTATTGTTTTTCTTTTTTCTTCTGTGTACTGTAACCATTATTACTACTGTAAAGTCAGCCAACACAAAATTTGGTAAAAGAAAATTGGTACAACATCACAAGAGAATAATCATTAACTTTACATACTCTCATTTTTAAATTTTAATTTAAAAGTATGAAAAAACATATGCAATATGTTTTTACATCTACCAATATACATAATTGTATGTACCAATATACATCTACCAATTTACATAATTAAATCATGATGTTTGCTTCAGATTGCCTTATATATCCTTTATTTTGAAAATTTATTCCTGGACATTTTATAGTTCAATTGCTAATGTGATTACTATTAGTATAGAAATGGGCTTAACAGCTGACTCAGTAATAAAGAATCCTTGTCATGTAGGTGAAAAGATTGGATCGGTGGATCAGGAAGATTCCATGGAGAAGGGAAATCACAACCCACTTCAGTATTCTTCACTCAAAAATCCTCTATCCCATAGACAGAGGAGCCTTGCAGGCTACAGTCCCTGGGGTTGCAAAAGAGTTGGATACAACTTAGCGACTAAACGACTAAAGAGAATAGTGAATGTCTTCTGACTCTTTTATATCTAGTCACATCAAAGTTTCTTATTAACTCAAGTATATTTTCTAGTCGAGTCATTTCATCTTTTGGGTGACAGAAATGAGTAGGAGCAAATGACTTTTCAACTATAATAAACAGTGATGTGTAGTAACAAAGATTCAAGCTGCTAAAGTAGATAAAAGGAGAAATAAAGATTTAAACCAACATATTCCAATTTCGTACATCTGAAATTAAAGAGGAATTTTTATGGAATGTGGCCTCAAAGAATTGAGTCTACTAAGAAAATATAGATCCCTTAATAAAAGATGAAGATGAATGTTTTAAAATTGATAACTTAAATAACAGTTTATGCATAAAAATGAAAATTCCCCAAATGTAGTTTGAGTTAGAAGACACAGGATTAGGTAAAGACGATTTTGATTTTTATGGCTTTCTTCTAAATTATAAGAACTATCAAATTAAAGGAACACATTATTTCCTTATAAACTTCACAAATAAATTTTATACTATACCTGAAAATGTCATTTAATGTAGAAAAAAGTTATGTTGTAAAAGACATAGGAGCTGACATTAGCCATTTATTCCGTGTTAGACTCCTTTGGCATACAACCTATGTCATCTTCGTTTTGAAGACTTGAACTTAATGTGTACTAAAGAACAACAAAAAAATTATATGCATCCATAGCTCTGTGCTTCTATAAGGATAGTGTTAGGTCCTGCCTATTTGCTTCAGACATGCTGACTTTGTGTTCTAGGATAAAAAATGCTAAATAATGCATGGGCTAGAGTCAGCATGTACCACTTCATTCCTAGCCTTCAAAGAATTGCTCTGAGTTATGCTGCATATTACAGTATCAGAGAAGGTCAGTTTCAGAAGTGGCGAAATAAATGTATACACAAATCCTAAATTGGTATTTGTAATGGGTCCTTAGGAGCACAAAACAGATAACAGCACCACGGATGCCCATATACATGTTTGAATGTTTGATTTAAAAAACACTTGGCTACTTTTCAAACAAATCTATTTGTACAGTGTTTTTGGCCAATTGCATTTAGAATTCATTCAGTGTACACAATACTTTAGACTAAATGAATGCTCAAATATATTCTTCTTTAATTATTATTATGTTAAATCTTAATTAAATGACATATTTATTTTTATTTACCTTGCAAACTTGACTATAGCTTCTGGATTGTTTTACTGACAGTGGTGACACTGAATCAAACTAGGCATTAATTTTTATTATATAGGCTGTGTTACAGTGTCATTTTGCACAAACGGAGAGAAAAATGTGGCAAAATTTTCCTTTGAGATTTTTCCTTTGCTTTGTTTTTAAAGCCTTCTATAATAAGATAATGTATTTAATGTTATTTAAAAACTTTGAAACTGACACATTATTTCATATAATATGAAATGTTATTATTTCTGCTGCTACTGCTGCTAAGTTGCTTCAGTCATGTTTGACTCTGTGTGACCCCATAGACGGCAGACCACCAGGCTCCTCTGTCTCTGGGATTCTCCAGGCAAGAACACTGGAGTAGATTGCCATTTCCTTCTCCAATACATGCCAAGTTGCTTCAGTTGTGTCTGACTCTCCAACCCTATGGACAGCAGCCCACCAGGCTCCTCAGTCCACAGGATTCTCTAGGCAAGAATACTGGAGTGGGTTGCCATTTCCTTCTACCTTATGATATCTAGTAAATTTTTAAAATATAATTCATTTCATAATCTATGAATAGGAGGAAACTACATCTAATATTTCTATGAAAGTATAGACTAGTAGCTATATGATAATAACTTTGAGACATGCAATTTTTCTTCCACACACAAAGGATTAGAATTATCTTTGATGAGACAAATGCATTTATTTTCATGAAACATCGATTCTACTTTTCATATTCCACAATGTTCTCTCATGTGGATAGCAACAAAAAAATATTATATGAAGAGAGAAAAAAAAACCCAGTCCTGTGATTTTGAACTATTATTTATAGTGATTTCCTCAAAAATGCAAATGTTGTGTAGGATATATATATATATATATTCTTTGGGCTTCCCTGGTGGCTCAGAAGTTAAAACATCTGCCTGGAATGTGGGAGACCCAGGTTCGATCCCTGGGCTGGGAAGATCGCCTGGAGAAGGAAATGGCAACCCACTCTAGTACTCGCCTGGAGAATCCCGTGGAGGGAGGATTTTATATATATATAAAGTGATATATATATATTATTCATACCTAGCCTAATTACACTTGAAAGTTTATTAATTGACCATATAACAATAATTTAAATATGTTATTGATATAAAGAATACATGGAGTTGTCACATCATGGATCACTAAGAATTGTCTTCATATTAGCATGGGTTTAACTGGACTCTTTGATATTTGAGAAAATATCAATATTTCCAGCTTATTTCACTATACTACTTTTAAGGTATACTGAGTTAACAGAAGCAAATCATTTAGACATCTCCAGAGGAAACAAAAATATTTGAACTAGTTCATTCTCATTATTTAAAACATACCTACAATGCATAAGTTTATTGGCCTAGTTACTTGTCTATGCATTATCTTATTTAAATTTTTAAAACTACGGTACATTCTTATCCCAGTTTTTCCAGGTGCAATGCTGGGACTCGAGCTCAAATAAGCACATAATTTATTCAGCACTAAAAAGCAAGCAATAAGGTCCGGTGAGGATTTGATTCAAAGCTCTATATGTCCAAGTCCAGGCCATCATTTCTTCTATCATAGTCCCTTGGGTGGCTTTTGCCAGTTCTGCACCTTCATACATCAAGTTCTGGGTACTTTACTTCCAGTAACTTCATTCTTCATACTTCATTAGAGGGCTGCTCTTGGATGAAACACAAGCTGAAATCAAGATTGCCAGGAGAAATATCAATAACTCCAGATACACAAATGACACCACCCTTCCATGGCAGAAAGTGAAGTGGAACTAAAGAACCCCTTGATGAAAGAGAAAGAGGAGAGTGAAAAAGCTGGCTTAAAACACAACATTCAAAAAACTAAGATCATGGCATCCAGTCCCATCACTTTATGGCAAATAGAGGAGGAAACAGTGGAGACAATGACAAACTTCATTTTCTTGGGCTCTAAAACCACTGCCTGCAGCTATGAAATTAAAAGACACTTGCTCCTTGGAAAACAAAAAGAAAAACCTTTGACCAACATTAGACACCATATTAAAAAGCAGAGACATTACTTTGCCAACAAAGGTCCACTTAACCAAAGCTATGGTTTTTCCAGTAGTCATGTATGGGTGTGAGAGTTGGACTATAAAGATAGCTGAGAGCCAAAGAACTGATGCTTTTGATCTGTGGTGTTGGAGAAGACTCTTGAGAGTCCCTTGGACTGCAAGGAGATCCAACCTGTCCATCCTAAAGGAAATCAGTACTGAATATTCATTGGAAGGACTGATGCTGAAGCTGAAACTCCAATACTTTGGCCACCTGATGCAAAGAGCTGATTCATTGGAAAAGATGCTGATGCTGGGCAAAATTGAATGTAGGAGGAGAAGGGGACAACAGAGGATGAGATGGTTGGATGGCATTCCTGACTGGATGGACATGAGTTTGAGCAAGCTCTGGGAGTTGGTGATGGACAGGGATGCCTGGCATGCTGCAGTCCATGGGGTCCCAGAGTCGGACAAGACTGAGTGGCTGAAATGAAATGAACCTGGGCTACTGGAGCAGCTTCACCAAGAATTCATAGAGTTGAAGGTGCCTGGGCAGAAGTGAAGGGTGGTGCTTTGTTAGATAGCCCAGAGGGACTAACTATAAAGTGTAATTTCTATTCAAGTTCTTCCCAGATCGAGGCTAAGGCTGAAACTTCACCTGAAATGACTCTTTTGCCTTGTGTCTTTCTTCCTCTAATCTATTCTGTCTTCCATGCTCTCTTATTGATTTTCTTCTTGTGGAAGTTGCTTAAAAACAAACAAACAAAACCAACACTTACATGTATTTTTATTCCAGGGTCCAATTTTAGAGAAAAAGAATCACCTGGAGAGATAATTAAATACGAGCACTGGGACCCTACTGCCAGGGATTCAGATTCAGCTAGTCTGAAAGAAGGCTGAGAACTTTTAACCAACTTTAAATGATATTGATCCTAGTGGTCCATGACCCACACCAAGAGAGCTTTACATAGATAATCTAACCCAAGATAATGTAATGGAGAAGTAATTTTTCCATCTTTATTGTGAATCCTAATTTTCTGGAGGGCTTATTTGAAGACTCCTCTCTCAGAGGTTATCTGTGCCACTGCATTATATTCTCCAAGAAGGTAAGGCTTTTAGTTTTAAAGAAATTCAATTTCAATCATTGAGATGAAGATACATTTTTCAGCCTGACAGTAGGAAAAGAAAAATAGTTTCAAAAATTTTAAAGGGCTGCCCTGGTGGCTCAAACATTAAAGTGTCTGCCTCCAATGCGGGAGACCCAGGTTCGATTCCTGTGTCTGGAAGGTCCCCTGGAGAAGGAAATGGCAATCCCCTCCAGCACTCTTGCCTGGAAAATCCCATGGACGGAGGAGCTTGGTAGGCTGCAGTCCATGGGGTCGCAAAGAGTCGTACATGACTGAACGACTTCACTTTCCTAACAAATTTTCTTCAAGATCATTGTCTTTTATTCCAATTTTTATTTTTCAGTTATTTAAAAGACAGATCTATTATTTCTTATTAGAAGGATTACTATATTACTATATTATTGTCGCGTTGAACTGACAGTGTGAATTTTATGAAAAGGAGTAAGGAGAAAAGGGGACTTCTGAACCGGAATACTTTATGGCTCAGATGAATGTTAGCAATTGGCAATAAATGTGCAGCCATCTGCAGAATGACATCGCTGTTTATTGCAATATATATCTTTTGATTTTCACTCATTTTGTTGTTGCTCATTTGCCAACTCCATGGACTGCAGCAGGCTAGGGTCCTCTGTCTTTCACTTTCTCCAGGAGTTTGCTCAAATTCAGGCCCACTGAGTCAGCAATGCTATCTAATCATCTCATCCTCTGCCACTCCCTTCTCCTCCTGCCTTCATTCTTTCCCAGTATCAGGGATTTTTTTCTCATGAGTCAGCTCTTCACATCAGGCCAAAGTATTGGATCTGGGTTCTTTCAATGAATATTTATAGTTGGTTTCCTTTAGGACTGACTGATTTGATTTCCTTATAGTCCAGGGGATTCTCAAGAGTCTTTTCCAACACGAAAATTCAAAAGTATCAGTTCTTCGGTGCTCAGCTTTCTTTTATGATCCAACTCTTAACTACGAAAATGATAGTGCATATTTTTCTTGTGTTGCTCATTATACAATGCTCTTTTTCCTTATTAGTAAAATAAAAGTTCTTTAGAAGCCATAGGGAAAAACTAAATACACAGAAAATCACACACAAAAGTAAAAACAGAAATCAGTAACTTTACTGTAAGGAAACAGACTTAATTTTACATATTCATAGTTACAATGTGCAGTTGAATTTATTAAAATAAAAATGTTCACTAAAACACCTAATAATAATAATAATTCATCATTTTAATAGTTAACATTATAATGTAAACAGATTTGCATAAAAAGTTGTCAAATCCTCATGACTATTTCACCTTAAAGGCATTTTGGGCTTCCCTGTGGCTCAGCTGGTAAAGAATTTGCCTGCAAAGCTGGAGGTTTTATTTGAATAAATACAGACATTTATGATGTAAGCATTATAAATTTAGTGTCAGGTATATTAATTCACTTAAAGCTGTCAAAGTCAAGGTTCATTCAAATGTTATCATTAGGAGAAATAGAGTCAGTTAATTTATCAATATATTATTTTATCCATCTACCATATCATCTTTACATATAACATATTGGTATACAATTCATTGCAGAGTTTTGGATATAAGCAAATAAGTTAATAAGAAATAAAATAGATTGCAAAATCAGTAAAAAAGTTACCCAGGGAATTTTAATTTTTGTTAAAGTTGTGCCATAGAACTTCTTTTCTGCTCCATTTAGACATTCATATGTGACATTGACATTTTATATCACAAGAAGCAATATTTCATTTTTAGGACAGGTCAAGGGATAGTAATGATAGATTTATGGCTGTGCCAAGATTATTATATGGATAAAAATACAGCAGAATCTCCAAGACATCCTTACTCAGCTCTTTGCACAGCCTGAACCTTACATCTTTGGAGGTGACTTTGATCTTAATTCTTGTCCAGAGCATCTCACATCACAGCTGCATTTGTCTTGTTTCTTATGTAATGTTTCAAGATACAGAAATTTTGCAAAAGTTTATTTGAAAAAATTGCTTGCATTTCAACAGACAAACGAACCATTTGTTTCCCTGAACCAGTTAAAATGCTCTAACTGCCATGTGCACGAAGGGAGAAATAAGCAGGCAGAATAGCTCACACTTGGAAGCATTATGGTTTGAAGCTATGGATGAAGCATGTCTTCTCCTGAAGCAGTCTAGTATTAATTGTCTTATAATTATAAGCTAGCTTTGGTAAGTTTATTATAATTTTATATAAAGTTTATATATAATATAAAATAACATTCATGTACGTGTGTATGAGTGGGCACATTTTCTGTAAAATAATACATAAACCTGTTTATCTGTTAGCATAAATTATAACAATTAATAAATGTTATGTTCACACAAATCCACAAAGTAAGCACTTCTGCTTACTTATAGGCTGCTTTTAATTTTTC
Source organism: Madoqua kirkii (assembly GCA_006408675.1). Lineage (NCBI taxonomy): Eukaryota > Metazoa > Chordata > Mammalia > Artiodactyla > Bovidae > Madoqua > Madoqua kirkii. Next base: position 18,174 of record SJYC01107855.1, read on the forward strand.
TTGCATCAATAAAAAGAACCCAAATTTATGAAATGAGTATATTATTATTGAAACATTTATTCATTTTACATATATAAATGTGCCCACACAATGCCACACTAATACGCGTATGTATCACATGAAAACAGAGTGAATGTGAAACTTGTACTTAAGGAGTTTACAAGTAAGGATGATAGAGTATGTTGTTAAGTACATAATTAAATTGAACTGCAATAATTGTCCTGCTTTTAATAAATAAATAAGTATGTATAATCTTATTCTCTAAATACCTCAACTTTTGATTTTCCTTATTTCACCCTAATATCTTACATAAAATTAACATTTCATACCAGCAGCAGTAAAACTATTTGCATAATTGATAAATACTAGTTGGGATGCTGTCATTGTATGCAAGTCAGAAAAATAATATGGAGTTAATTTTTTTTTTAAAAAAGAAGAGACTATTTGTCATCAGACAAGAAGGGGTCTTAGTACAAAAGAAGTGGGGAAATTTTTTGCTATGCAAATGCACTGAAGATTGATCTGAGATGCTGATACCAGTGCCATCAGGACTCACATCATTCTTCTCTCTGTTTCTCTCCCTGAATTTGAGTTCTGACTCTCCTCTATTTGGTCCCCTTTTTCTGATCCTTGTAGTGTTTTTTTTTTTTTTTTAATGAGTATTGAAAAATATATGTATTTAAATATTTTGAAAGAATATTATAAGTCCGTGTTCACATGATTTAGTTGGAATTAGGTGCTTATTTCAAGAATGAACATATGTACCTGGTATGACTGGCAATTGATATACTATATATATATATAATAAAATTCTTCCATTTATGAACTTCCAGATTGTTGTCTTCTTTTGATCCTGTTTTTAATTTAGGTTATTTTGAGCTTCATTTATTACTATCACTATTATTATTTTAGTAATAATAATATCTTATCTAGCGGTGGTGAAAGTGTTGTACAAAATTCCAATTATATGGAAGAGTTTGTGAGTTATACACTCCCCTCCCATGACTACTACTGTTCTCCAAGTTCACTGGGCTGGAAGTAAACACCATAAGTATTTTAAGTATCTTTCAAATGTATTACAGGCCATTATGAACTCAATAAATCTGCTCAATGTTGAATCCTTTATCCACATCATGATGGTATCTGGAGAAAGGACCTCTGAGAGCTATATATGCTTAGATGATATGATGGAGATGGGAAGTTCATTAAGGAATTATTGTCCTTATAAGAAAAGGAAGTAAGGGCTTCCCTGTTGGTAAAGAATCTGCCTGCCTTGTGGGAAACCTGGGTTCGATTCTTGGGTTGAGAAGATCCCCTGGAGAAGGGAAAAGCTAACCACTCCATTAGTCTGACCTGGAGAATTCCATGAACTGTATAGTCCATGGGGTTGCAAAGAGTTGGACATGACTGAATGACTTTCACTTTCACTTCACTTTCATAAGAAAAGAAAGAAATCTGAGCTGTCTTTTTTAAAATTTTTACATAAAGAGCAATATACAATTTATATGTTATCCTGTTTCTTCCTTTT
>SJYC01107858.1:0-10625 GCA_006408675.1 Madoqua kirkii
GATCATAAGCTTTTGAGACAATTGCAGTCTCATCTGTCTGTCATTCTTTAATAACTTCTTAAATATAATTTTATCCCCAATGTCAAGAGAGGAAATGTTAATAGTTTGGACATCTTAAAAATTAGTGACACCAATTATTTAATTGTCTCAAGTGAACTATGTGTAAATTATCAAAATTGTTCCTTGTTTCAGTTTAGTGCCTTTTATATTTTCTGGCTTCTTAGACAACACTTTCAACACTGAAAAAAATTTAGTTATCATTGTTTCTTCCCTTATTCAACATATTCTCTTTCCTCATAGATCTAATACAGGTTTATTTTAGATTTAATTTAGACAATTTAATTGAAGGTTTTGAGGTTTCTTTTTAATGTGACAAAAAGAAAAAGAAATGTAAAGGTGCTTTCTCACACATATAGTCATGCTTATTTTGTACATTTGTATCAGATTACTTTGGCAAAATCTAAAACAGCCTCCTAGAAGCCAGCTGGGTTGGTTCAGTCAATCTTTCCGTGGTACAACACAGGAGAGCTGTGAAAAATCTATAGCAAAAGAATATGAGGAGGGGATATTGCAGGTGACTTTCAGAATAAATGGCTGAGTCACTGAAACTGAAATAAATGATGAATTCTTTGCCTCACATCATTTCCATTTTAATCTACCCGAATACAAATAAAACACTGAAATTGAATATGTTCTGGAGAATGTACATTTGGATATTTTACTTCTAGTCAGTTGAATTTAATTCTATTTATGGTTTAAAAATTCCAACTGAAATATGAGGAGTAGTGATAATAGCCAAGTGGCCGCTAACTTGCTGATGAGGTACAGTCTCACATTCTTCTGCTTCATTTGCAAACTCTGTAAAATGAGTTCTGTTCTCTGACAGGTCACTTGTCATTCTTTCCTATTTTATTAGAATGCAGAGCAGTCCAACCCTGCACCAGGAATAAGGCAGCTAGCTTGTTTTATGTTACCTCTTTGGATTTGGTATTTTATATGACAAGAATCTAATCTACATTACATTTTAATGTGTCACTATTTTAATGAAAAAAGGCTACCTCAAGAGCATTAATGTAGTGGCAGCTGGTAGTCTTGGGGCACTGGGCATAAGTGGGGACACGAGAGATGTGAAATGAAATCATTATGTCACTACAGGTTGGTATTATGGTGTACACCATTCATCTTCAGATTTAACTTAAATCAGCAAGACTGGAGCTTCACGAAGTCACACTTTAGAGAGAGGTGAGCTCTTGTAATAACATCATATAATTCTTTTAATAAATGAAAACATTAAGATTTCTATTAAAAGTTATTAACCTTTCAAAGTAACTCACTTAGCTACCCATAGAAATATAATGAGCAATATATATATTTTTTATTCTATAGTATCTATATTGGGCTTCCCAAGTGGTGCTAGTGGTAAAGAATCAGCTTGACAATGCAGATGACATTTGATCCTTGGGTTTGGAAGATACCCTGGAGTAGAAAGTGGCTACTCACTACAGTGTTCTTGCCTGAAGAACTCCATGAACAGAGGAGCCTGGCAGGCTACAGTCCCTGGAGCCACAAGGAGGCAGATACAACTGAGTGACTGAGCAAATGTGCCATTCTAAAGCATGTGTTCTTCCCAGGTACTAGGTAAAATATCTATAATTGCATAGCAATATACTAACAGTTTAATTGTGTAATGCATTAGTTTCCTTAGGCCTTGAGAAGAGACTTCTCTTTGGGTAGACTTTTTGTTATTCTCAATACCAATTTGAAAATTAAAGTTTCCAGTTAAAACATAGGACACCCAGTTAAGCTCAAATTTTAGTTGACTAATGATGCATTTAAGTATGTCCTGTATATTTGTGAGATAGTTCATGCAAAAAAAAATTAACCACTTATCTAAAAATCATATTTAAATTAGTGTTTTTATGTTCCATATTTGGCAACCTTAACTCCAGAATACAGAATGTAACAAGCAAAGTAGAAAATCTCCTAATTCAAAGAGCAGTTTGCAGGTTTTTATTAAGTTGTATTTCTCTATGTATCATAAGTGCTAATTCTTTGTTGCTTTTTTTTAAAATCATGATTATATCCACTTTTCTTCCATTTGCATTAAGTTATAGTTAGATGAACACATTTTCAAATTTGAATATAGTCAAATTTAATTAACTGTTTCCTTTATACTTAATAATGTTTGTGTCTCATCCTTCCTTTTGTCAAAATAACTTAGTCATTTCTTTTATACTTAATGTTTGTGTCTCATCCTTCCTTTTATCAAAATATAAAGATTTCAATATACTATTTATCAAAAATTTGAAATTTTAGTTTTTAAGATTTAAGTTATAATCTAGATGGCACTGATTTCTGTATAGAATATGAAGTGAAACCTTATTTCTTATTTTATGTAAAATAATCTTTTTTTCCCCTAGTTGACCTGTATCCTGGAATGAATGACATGCTATTTCTCTCATAGACTATGGATCCATATAAGCACAGAGTGTATATGCCTGTGGAAAAAGTAGCCACTAGAAAGATAGAGGAAAAGTTCAGCTTCCCACAACTTAGTGTAAATGCTTCTGAATATCTGTTGATGATGAGTGTGGGGGCTGAGAGTGCCAAATTCCTCATCTTATCTCACAGTACCCCGTATCTGATGATGCAGATTGAGCAGCTCATAAAAAATTCAGTCCTACTAGTCCATAGTCTTCATCTTTCTTATAAAACTAGGTTAAGAATATGGTACTTGTTGTCTCCTTTAAAAAATAAAAAATTGAAATATGCTAAAAAATAAATCTATAAATGTGAGGAGAAATTAGAGATCTCATAAAATGACCTAGAAGTAGCAAATGAGAGATTAAGCTGCCATGATGAGTATGAAGCATGAAGGGAAAAATAATTGCTTACTTCTAAAACAAGCCCAGAAATAATGCACAGATATCTTGTTTTAAGTTGGTCTTTGGATTTCAGAAAAATTTTATTCCTCCAAAGAAGTTGTGCACATTTAGATTCATGTTCAAGATTAAACAAAAATAAATCAAAAAGCATAAGAAAAAATGATGAACAGTCACTGGGCCATGAACTTATGCTTTTATTTATTTCAACTGCCTCAGGATTGCTTTTAATTAGAGGTTAACATTTAGGCAAAATAAGGAAGAATGAAACATCAATCTTCATGAAAAGTCACTAAGAACATCAATGATAATGCACAACAAAAAGGAAAAAGAAAAGATGAATTTCTCACAAAGTTTGAACTTTTGTGCCTCAAAAAATACCATTAATGAAGTGAAATCTACAAAATGGGAGAAAATTCAGGAAAATCATATATCTGATAAAAGAGGTATCTAAAATGTATAAAAACAAAATTCACTAATAAAAAGTTAATATAGGGACTTTCCTGGTGGTCTAATGATTAAGAATACCCCTTCCAAGGCAGGGTACCCAGGTTTGATTCCTGGTTGGTGAGCAAAGATCCCATATGCAAAGGGGCAACTAAACCTGTGTTCCACAGCTACCAAGGCCGTGTGCTCTGGGTTCCCACACCACAACTAGAGAAAAGCCCACACACTGCAATGAAGATCTCTCTTGTGCAATTGAGACTTGACACAAATAAATGAATAAAGTTAATATAATTTAGTAATAGAAAAAGTATTCAAATAGATATTTTTTTAGAAAGATATGCAAATAGCTAAAAAGCACCTGAAGAGATGCTCACATCATTAGTCATTAGACAAATACAAACAGAAGCAGGATGAGTCCTCATTCTGTGCTCACTAGGGCTTCCCTGTGGCCTCAGATGGTAAAGAATTTGACGGTTGTGAGGGAGATGTGGGTTCAATCCCTGGGCTGGAAAGATCCCCTGGAGAAGAGAATAGCTATCCACTCCAGTATTCTTGCCTGGAGAATTCCAAGCATGGAAGAACCTGGTGGCTACAGTCCATGGGGTCACAAAGAGTCATACACAACTGAGAGACTTACACTTTCACTTCTGAGGAGAGCTACAAAAAAAAAAAAAAACACCACTGATGTAAAAAGTGTTGGTAAGGATGTGGAGAAACTGGAACAATTACTTAGCTCCACTGGGATGTAAAATAATAGAGTTAGAGACTTTGAATAGTCTGGCAGTTTCTCAAAGGCTTAAACATAGTTACCATACACCTCTAAAGAAATGAAAATATATGCCCCTAACATAAACCTGTACATGGTTGTACACATAAACCCGTACATGGATGTCCATGGCAGAGTCTTGCAAAGTAGCTAAAAAGTGAAACACAAGTGTCCAACAGCCAATTAATGGATAAATAAATTATGACATATCCATATATTAGAATATTATTTGGCAATAAAGAAGAATAGGACATGATTCATGCTACTGTGTGCTACAATATTAACTTTGAAGACAACATACTAAGCTAAAGAAACTAGTCACAAATTATATATATATGTATATATATAATTTCTTTTATATGAAAGATTCACAATAGACAAATCTGTAGAGACAAATAATATTAGTGGTTGGCTGAAAGAGTGGGAAGGAACTAGGGAGTGACTAAAATAGGTATAGGAGCCTTTGGCAGAAGGTAGTGATGAAAATGTTTTAAAATTAATTCAGATGAATTATTCTATGAATTATTCTATTTAATTCTATAAATATATGAAAAAACACTGAATTTACACTAAAAGGGTGAATTTTATAGTATGTGAATTCCATCTCTATTAATGGGTTACAGAAACACAATAGGGTCACTATAAGCCTATCAACAGTGCCCAGGGGCTTAAGCGAGCCCAGAGTCAGAGCCTCCAGGCTTATCTCCAATAACTGAGATTCTCAGATACAACCCCATTTAGTTGCAACTGATAAGTGCAGACTGCAATAATGAAAACTTGCCCCATTATTTCAGGAAATGCTTCTGGTGCAGAGAACACATATCTAAATTCCCTTGTATGACAAGCTAGAGCACTGGGGCCCTACCTTGACTGGTGTGAGAATGAGCCAAGATGGGTTTTTGGTTTCTGTTGAAAGGGGTACACTAAGACATTTGCATAGGCAGTTGTCCCTGGAGAGGGAAATCGCAACCGGCTCCAGCATTCTTGCCTGGAAAATTCCATGGACAAAGGAGTCTGGTAGGCGATTGTGCATGGGGTCACAAAGAGTCAGACATGACTGAGTGGAAGAGCATGCATGCACAGGTAGTTGTAGAAGTCCCAGTAGGAGATTATAGATAGAAAAGCCTGTGGAATTTGGGAGAGAATTTGTAAGTAAATGACCACTCAGGAAAGCTATTGGAATATCACAGAAGAAAGCAGGCATGCTTAACTATAAGGTCATAAGTAAAAATACTAGATATACCCCAGGTCATTAACTCAAAGGAGGGGTGGGGGGGAGAGGTTCTTGCATTTTGCTAGTGGAATTCAGCAAGAAAATGATCCTTAGGACCACAGACAGGATTTTAGGGAAAGTGTGACACTCCAAAGTGGGTGATCCTTGTTCCACGGAAACCAAAGATGATTCAATATATTTTAGCATGTGTTACCAGCCAGCCTTCTAAAGGAGATCAGCCCTGAGTGTTCTTTGGAAGGAATGATGCTAAAGCTGAAACTCCAGTACTTTGGCCACCTCTTGCGAAGAGCTGACTTACTGAAAAAGACTCTGATGCTGGGAGGGATTGGGGGCAGGAGGAGAAGGGGACAACCGAGGATGAAATGGCTGGATGGCATCACCGACTCGATGGATGTGAGTTTGAGTAAACTCTGGGAGTTGATAATGGACAGGGAGGCCTGGCGTGCAGCAATTCATGGGGTCACAAATAGTCTGACACAACTGAGCGACTGAATTGAACTGAACCGAACCAGCCTTCTGCGGATTTGAATAAGTGCTGTTGCAGTCTCAGTTTGATCTCATAGGGTCAAACACTCTCCTGTCTGATACAAGGAAGGAGTTAGTGATGTAAGCCTGACATCTACATAAAGAATGAGGAAAATTATAAAAATGTAGCCTACTTAATCCCTGGGACACAGCTCCCTCACCTGCCCACTTGCCTCCCTCTTAACTGATTTAATGCTTGCCTACTGCTTTGCCTCTCACTGAATTCCTTCTGGAGTAAGACACAAAGAACCTGAGCCTCAGTAAGTCCAGACACCAGGTGAATGATTCTAATGAAAAGACCATGGGTTCAAGTTCAAATCTAGATTTTGGTTGGGTTGAAGACCCAACCAGAGATGAAAAGCTTCAGTTTGATGAGGAAGATGTGGGTCATCATTATCCAAGGTTAAAACAAAAATTTGCAATTAAAACAAGTCAAATAAAGATTCTAAGTGTGTCATCAGGAAACAGTCACCAGATAAGACACAGCTGGAGTTCAATGCAAAGGGGATAGCAAATGTCAACTGGAAAAAATGTACAAACTGAAAGTTGAGAATTATACTTTTTCCAATGGACAAAACTGAGTGCTTATGCCTGGGACACAGCACTCAGATAGTTCTGAGAGAATGCTCCAAAGAGGCAAGGGAAGAGCCAGGATATATAGCCGTTTTTGCAACAAAGACCAGATAGTCAGATATCAAAAGATTTCTTTTAATTAAAGAAAACCAGACATCTCAAGTTAATGAAAAAGGAGGGAAGGGAATATGGTACAGCCTTTAAAAGAATGCCACAACACAAACTGATTAGAACCAAATAAGTCCAAGATGGTGGATAGTTGACTTCCACTAGACTCTGAGCCTCTGTATACTTTCACTGTAACACATTAGCACACTAAATGACACACTTGGACCTTTTACTTCGGATTGGGACTTGAATCCATGTGCTGGGACTCAAATCCAGCTAAAAACCATGGTACCTAATTTCAGGACCTAATGAAGCTCAGGTTCTTGATGTCTCATCGCAGAAAAAATTCTGCAAAAAACAACCAGATATCACCAAAAGTGATAGGTAAGAAATGGATTTATTTAGATTCAGAGAGAAACACACTCCACAAAGTGTGGGCCATCACAGAGGTCACGTATGGCCACAAAATGTGATGTGGTTAGTTTTTTTATGGGCTGGGGAATTTCATATGACAATGAGTGGAAGGGTTATTTCAACTGTTTTGGGGAAGGGGTGGGGATTTCCAGGAATTGGGCCACAGTACTCCTTGGTCTTTTGACAATGACTTGGAACTCTCATGGTTACTCTGGGTGTGTCATTTAGCTTGTTGATTGAGATTCAAGGTCTAATCAAAGTCAACTGGTCTGACATTTTGGACCAATTAGTTTCTAATCAGTTTATGTTATGTCCTTGGGCGATGTCATTCTTTCAAAACTTGTGCCCTACCGCTTTCCCTCCTATTACACACCCATAGACAACATTACAGTACAGAGATGATCATAAAGATCAAAAAACGTGTAATGGTCCAATATCTGGAAATTCTCATTCCTTTCCCAAGATTTCTAGAGTATTCATCTCACATTGGCCCTTGAAATTATCAGTTCCTATAAAAACTGATGCAGGAAGCATGGGCTCAATCTCTGTGTCAGGAAGATGCCCTGGAGGACAAAATGGCAACTCACTTCAGTTTTCTTCCTTGGATAATCCCATGGACAGAGGAGCTCAGTGGGCTACAGTCCATGGGGTTACAAAGAGTCAGACATGATTCAGCATGAGCGCACAAATAAATAAAAATGAGCACACACATACACACATACACAAACTGAGAATCCCAAAACCTGGCACTGCTCTCACTTGTGAGTAGCCCCACATCCTGTCTGTAGAGTGTATTTCTTTCTAAATAAATATACTACCTACCTATCTCTTCGTCTCACACTGAATTCTTTCTGTGATGAGACACCAAAAACCTGAGTTTCATTAAACCCTGAGACAGATGAGATTTCAGTTAAATGACTTTGTATTCGAGTCCCAATCTGAGTTACATGGTTTCATTAAAGAATTTAGCACTTTTAGCCATACATAGGCATGGTCACCTGCTACAAAGAGCTGACTAATTGGAAAAGACTCTGATGCTGGGAAAGATTGAAAGCAGGAGAAGTAGGTGACCAAGCATGAGATGGTTGGATGGCATCACCAATTCAATGGATGTGAATTTGAGCAAGCTCTGGGAGACAGTGAAGAACAGGGTAGTCTGACGTGCTGTAATCCAGGGTCGCAGGAAGTCAAACATTACTGAGCCACTGAACAACAAATGTATGGGAAGATGCAAGTGTCTGGGTTCACAGGAATTATTCCTTTGGTGCGTACCTCAGCTATCCGGGACCAGTCATCCTGAGTTTTCTTATCCTGAGTGTCCTCAGGGTACACTGCCTGGGAGAATGGGGGTTGGGCATCCTCTTTCCACCCTGGGTCCCCTCAGGGCTCACCCTCCTCAGAATGGAAGTGAGCTATATAGTGGCTGATGGTTGTAACAATCTTTGCTTTCTGATACAGTGAGTGGCATTCTTATTCCACAAGAGGACAGTCTCTACCAGAGACAGGGAATTTTAAACACAAGAATAGTGGGTGGAATTCATGGAGAGGAAACTGCTTTAACTGGGATAAAATTGTTTAAAGAAGATATTCAAAAGTCTAAACTCCACAAAAATACAATAAAGAATCAGAAAATCCATAGAAATTTATATGCTAGTTGGTCCCAGATTGAGACAAAGAGTTAAGAAGATCTGCAAAAAAGACCAAAGCTACTCTGGAAACCAGTGGACCTTTCCAGAAGTAATGAAGGAGCCCTGGAATTCTGTCACGTGCTGTCCCAGCATAGCTGAGACAAACCTGAAGGATCCTGACATGCAGGCCTAGTACAGTTGATAACCATGAGCAGCCTGGGTTATTAGTCTGGATGGGGAAACAGCAACAGTTCCATTTTCAAGCAGAAGCATTTCCCAACCAGAGTCAGCAAAAATTTCCAGTTAACTTTGCTCTGAGATGTTTTTCCTCTGTTTGATATTTTGCTATGATAAAGAACACTTTACTGCAGCAAAATAGACAGTTAGAATGCTAACTACACTCCTCAAGCAACAATATTTCATTTGCTGAAGGTTTACTACTTGAAATGGGCTTATTCTGTGAGTGTAGCAGCAATTTTCACAAAATCTGTAAGAACTCATACTGGTGTTGTCTGTTTATTGATTTATTCATTAAAAAATAAGATTTAGGATAAATTGTTTTATTTCTGCTACATTACACAGAATGTAAAGAAAGAAAACAAAACTAAAACTACTTTCTTAGTTGAAATGTTTATTGATGGATTAAATTATTGGTCAGATAGTTGTGTAAACTGAAATATTGTATTATTAATTTGCTTTTCTTTTTAGTTTACAGGATGAGTGGAGGGAAAGAAACAAAGATTGGAATTTTAAATGAATAAAAATGTATATTTGCATCTTTGGTATCTCAAATTTATGAATATTTGTGAATCAGATCTTGAGTAGTAAAGTCTCTGCTTCTCTTTTCTTTTAATAGCAGCAAGGCAAATTTTCTCTTGTTACGTAAATTCCACTTTACGTGTAACTTTTATAAGGAATAAGGGAAGGAAATAAAAGGAAACAATAAGTAAATATTGAAACCTACCTTTCCTACAGCTTTACATGTGTGTGTGTGTATGTGTGCGCTCAGTTGTTTAGTCATGTCTGACTCTTTTTGACCCCATGTACTGTAGCTCTCCAGGTTCCTCTGTCCATGGAATTTTCCAGGCAAGAATACTGGAGCAGTTTAACATCTCCTATTCCAGGGATCTTCCCAATCCAGAGATCAAACCTGAGCCTTTTGACTCTCTTGCATTAGCAGGGAGATTCTTTACTATTGAGCAACCTGAGAAGTCTTGCCTACAGCTTTAGAAACATTCATAAAGATACCTAATGTCACTTTCTGCATTTCTTTCTCTCAGATTCTCCTTCTTGCTTTACCTTAAACATGAGAAACCATACCGTTATGAAATTCAACTTGAAGAGCTTTCTCACATACTATTACCATTTCATGACCTTACAAATGTTACAAAGATGCAGAAAAGCTTCTGCATCACTACAGAAAACTTTCTGATTATTGTCTAAACATAACTATAAGCATTTTGGAGCCTGATTAATCACATCATTGATGAATAACTTGGCTATTTCATAGATAAGCAATGCATTCATAAAACTCCAATGAAAGTAATCATTTAACATTTTAAGGAGTCTACTCAAACTAAACAGCTTCAATAAACAATATTTATTAACAGTGAATGTGAGATAGCCTGCCATTTTGTTTGTCAGAATGTGTAATCAATATCCACAATATAGTTTTAACAGAGGGTTTTTCAATTTTCTTTATGAATCAATAATTTATCTTTTTGAATTTCCATATCAGTATCATTCCATTCATATCCTGGAATACAAACGTCAAGAGCAAAATATTGTAAAATTCTAAAATAATTTCCCTGAGGGAATGAATTGCTTTTTTATCCAGAAAGCAAGACAAAATAAATGAATAAAAGCCCACAACTCTTTATTGAGGCGTCTTTGAATATGATGTAATTGGGAAAGATATAAACCAAGAAAAGTCATTATTTTGTTAAGACTGTGATAGAAAATAGAGAATTGCCTGTTAAACCACTTGTAAGGAGGCAGGAGGAAGCATCTAGAAAGAGAATGATTAAAAGAAGGTTGACCAAAAACAG
>SJYC01107860.1:0-17644 GCA_006408675.1 Madoqua kirkii
GTGCAGAGAAATCGAGCTTTTGGTATCATAACTATTAATTGTTCAACTTCCCTGTGGAGAGAGTAAAAGATCAATATTTAAACACTTTTTAAAATTTAGTTTTTTAAAAAAAAATCTGTATTTTTAACATAAGATAAACATCCTTAGAAAAAGCATAGAGAATAAGGAAAGTACCAATAACTTTAATAACAGCAAAAATTTGACGAAAGCACCAGAGATTAGCATCATAGAAGCCATGATAGTCAAACTTTGGCTGTGATTATGGAGATGGCTAGAAAATAATTCTTAGAGTTTAAGAAAGCACCTTTAGCTAGGCTGGTTTTCTTGATTTCCTCCTGAAAATACCTGATGTACAAAATAAAGTTAGATAATTGTACAGCATGCTTGAGTCACTTAAGTTCCATTCACAGTGAAATAAACTGTTTTGTACTGCATTTAACTCAATATAGATGAATTAAACCAAGTTTTCTCCCCAAATAAAGACAGAGTTGTAAAGTATACATAATCATACACATATATGTAGATATGTTTATATATTATACATGTATATAGATATATATTTACATATAAATATGTTATTTACAAACTTGCAGTTTCTGTATTATGTATTTGTCACTGTGTGTTTATTACTTTTTAAAGTAATACAAATAGGTTTTTGCATTTTTGGTATTAGTATATACTGAGTACATGTGAGGAACAGATGTTATTATATGCGATTATGTTAGGCCCGGAGAAGGCCTATTCATGGGAGCCATCACTTCACAGATCACCAAGACTCGAATTCGATGCAAACCGCAAGAGGATTTACTGAACCAGTGCGCCGCCGGGGTTCGAACACCTTCGAGAGGTGCGAACCCTGAACATCGTTACAGAACAGCTTTTATGCTCAAGAGCCTCAAGCAGGTACAGGTGGGATGAGGACATTTGATTGGTGGACAAAGCTTGACCTTTACAGGGATAGGTCTGCGGGTTATCAGGCCGAAACGGCCGACTGACCACCCTGCGGCGGTTGGCCAATTCTCAGAAAAACAGCCTCCAGGAAAGATTAACAGAAAAATAACCACTGGGGGGGGGGGGCAGGGGGGGTTCCACAAGGGTCAGAAGACCATGAGTCATCAGATAGGAGTCATCAGATAGGAGTCATCAGATAGCGGGCAGGTTATTTTCCATGAGGTATGGCCTGCTTTTTAACAGAACAAAGAAAAACTTCTTTTAAAATTTAACCTTTCCCTTCAATTAACAAACATCCATATATCTAGGTAAAATACTAAGGTATAATTTTATCCATACTTCCATTTCTATACAGTTCTGTGCTTTGTTTATCTTGACCCAATGTGCAACTGCCCCTTCTCTTAAGTTTTTATCTAGTACTCTCTTTTACTTTATTTGAAAAAGATAGTCTCAAGTCAAACTCAAAATTCAAAAACCTAAGGTCATGGCATCTGGTCTCATTACTTCATGCAAAATAGAAAGGGAAATAAGGGAAGTAGTGACAGATTATATTTTCTTGGGCTCCAAAATCACTGCAGATGGTGACTGTGCCCCAAAATTTAAAAAAAAAAAAAATATTTGCCCCTTGGAGGAAAACAATGAGAAACCTAGACAACACATTAAAAAGCAGAGACATAATTTTGCTGACAAAGGTCTGTATAGTCAAAGCTATGGTTTTTCCAGTAGTTATATACAGATGTGAGAGTTGGACCATAAAGAATGCTAAGAGTGCCTAAGAGTTGATGCTTTTGAATTGTGCTGCTGGAGAAGGCTTGAGAGTCCCTTGGACAGCATGGAGAGCAAACTAATTAGTCATCAAAGAAATCAACACCGAATTTTCATTGGAAAGACTGATGCTGAATTTGAAGCTCCAATACATTGGCCAACTGATGGGAAGAATTGTCTCACTGGAAAAGATCCTGATGCTGGGAAAGACTAAAGGCAGGAAGAGAATGGGGAGACAGAGGATAAGACAGTTAGATACCATTACTGACTCAATGGACAAAAATCTGCTCTGGGAGATACTGAAGGACAAAGAAAGCCTACTGTGCTGCAGTCCACAGGGCTGCAAAGAATGAGACATGACTTAGCAACTGAACAAGAGCAACAATATTTCTCAAGTCATTCTTCATATTCCACAGCAAATTTGGAGGGAGATGGTAATAAAAAAAAAAAAAGAGAAAAAGATGTATCTATCCAGTATTTTTTTTTTAACTTTTATTTTTACTTTATTTTGCTTTACAATACTGTATTGGTTTTGGATTTTTAAGCCAGAAATATTTAATGATCCTCCCTGGCTCTTTCACATGTCTTCATGTCTTCCAAGAAGATACTCTTTGTCTTACCTTCTTTTAAAGTTATCTGGGTAGTGAATAACGTTGCTTGGTAGAGATAATATCTCCTTTGGGGGTGGAGGAGGAACAGGCACGCTAGTAAAACAAGATAATGTCTTCTTCTAGAGCAAAAGCAGACAAGCTTACTCCCAAAACAAGACCTTTTGCCTCCTTAAACTCAGTATTGCTCTTCTGTAATTCAGCACACTACATAGGTAGGTGTTTTCTGGACTACTTTACAGTTTTTGATAATTGAACCTTGGGGAAACAGCATAGAAATGGTGATAACTCTGACTACTGTCATTGCTGTGAATAGTAAAGATGTCTGTCTCAGAAATTTTGTATTTTATAGTAGTATCCACAAAAACAGCATCTATGAGACTTGACCTTGCAAGTGGGGTTCATTTTCAGACAACTCATTATTCTCAATACCACCCAGTGCTAGGAGACTATTGCCTTAACAAGGCTTATAAAGTCTCTCTTGATTTAGTTGTTGATGCTTTACTCAGTCTGATCCTTTGTTCTGGCATCCTCCCCCAACCAGATTCACCATAATTATGCTTTATACATCTATATTCCTGCTATTCTCACCTACTTTCATTGCACCTTCTCTTACATACTATCCCTTTCTCCTTGCATGTTCTGCTTTATATTGTACTTAAATGAATGAGAATTACCTTTGATAGATTCATCTTGCAGGCACTTACAAATGCTGATTACATTTCCAACATATTGGCCATTTTGCATGCTCATTGGTTAATAAGCATTTTTAAATACATTTCCCCATATATTGGAAAATTTTATATTATGAGTGAATAATTTTGCAAGACTGGGACCTGAAATTCATTTTCCCCCAGCCTCCCATTTAACTATGCCAGTCAGATATATCTAATTCAGAAGTTAGTGAACCTATAAAATAGGCATATAAGGATTTCTTGCTGATGGGGTAGCAGTAGGGATATTCAGCATTTAAATTTAGCAGCAGCAGCAGTATTAGTGGTAAAGTTGAGTCCAGTACCAGTAATGGAGTTTTAATGCCTATGTTCCTTGACAACATATATATGTCACCAGCAGAACAGTCTACGGTACAATAATTGTTTTAATTCTGTAACATTCTATTTGATTTTTGACACAATGTAGAAATTCACTAAGTACAACCATTTAAAAATAATTTTGGTCTAATTTGAATAAAATGATTTATCTTATCTTCAGTAAAGAACAGTGACTAATAAATAAATTAGTACCAAGAATAATGCAGGTAAAAGACTTTCCAGCATAAAGGAAATGGAGAATTGTTTTTTGGACCTGCTTGTGTGATGCAAAGAAAACCATATTTTATTACAGAAAAGGACATGATGAAGCCATCTCAAGGAGTTAGCAATTAAATTATCACATATGGTGTTCAGATGATATGCAAAATGAAGGTAAGACTTTGGGAACCACACATCAACTGACAAGGAATAGAATCAAGGATATGAAGACTCAAAATGAAAGTTGAATTAGCTATTTCTAACTGTACACAGAAGTTAAATGAATAGAAAGAAAACATGAATTCTTAATTATCTGCTAAAAAAAGGAAAAAAAAAATTCAAAGAGATTGTCTCTTTCCTTAAAGAATCTTATCTTTCAGATATAGTGGTCAAATAGCCAAAAATCACACTAAGGGATTGCCTTTGAGGGCTGCCAAATTAGATTAGCTGAACTTCCAGCCTCACTGAATTTACTCCATGAAAGGGAAATTACTTATCAGTAAAGATGAAATTTGAACATTGGACAGGGGTCATAAGAAAAAATCCAGAAACCCCACAGATCATATTTTGCCAGCCAAAGCAGTTCTGTGCATTCATCCTTTTTAGCCATTTGATAAAGCCATTTCTACATTGCTTTAGAATGCTGAACTCATCACACCAGAGGCAGCTAACTCACAAGGAGAATCCAAATATCTTGATTTTACCTCCCTCTAATGTCTCATTTTTCCTGAACCTATAATAAGAGTAAGACCAGAACTTGTCCTTGGGGACTAATTGCAAAGTCAAGACCATAAAAAGATAGCTTATTCACAAAAAGAGTAAGTAAAAGATCTCTTTATATATATTTATATGTATGCTTGTGAGTATGTTTGTGAAAATCCTACCAGGAAATGTATATATAAATATGAATTTATATGTATACATTTTATGAATTCCCAATAAGCTTAATCAGAAAGAAAAATCTAATTTTAGATTAGACTAAATATTTATTTCAATGCTGGAGCAGACAGCCTACACTAATGAATAAAAAGTACACACTTCTCTGAAATGTTGCCCATGGGCAAATACAAATGCTGTCTAAGAACTTTTGGGAGTTATAATCCTTCACCCCTCAGGCTTTAGCCAATGGCATACAGTAGATTGAGTAGGAAGTTCTGGTCGCTTGCCATATTGGTGAATATTTTAGCATTCTAATATTCTTGGGTGCCTTTAGGGTGTCTCTTCCAAGATAAAGTACCAGAAATTAAACTCTTTACCACTAAAAAGAAAATATAAACATATCCACTTCTGCAGTTCTGAGGCAATATATTCTCAATTAAAAATACTCTCATATCATTTTATTAAGTGACATGATTGTTTGTAGGTTTTCAGTGGAATCCAATGACAGTTCAAGCAAAATGTCACTTTAGCCATATGATTTATCAAATACCATAATAGTAGAGGTATCTGTGGTAGAGAAACTTTTTATAAAGTATCTCTGCCAATCCACAAAAACTGCTTTAATGCACAGCTATTTGCAATCCCATAGTTCACCAGGTTCCTCTGTCCATGGGATGTTGCAGACAAGAATGCTGGAGTAGTGGGATGCCATTTCCTCCTCCAATGGGTCTTCTGGGCCCAGAGACCAAACCACGTCTCCTACATTGACAGGTGTTTCTTTTCCATTGTTTACCACTGAGGCACCTAGGAAGCCTAGTGCAGAGTTATAGGATTCTATTAACACTTACAACAGAAAACCAAACAATATTTAAAGATACTTCCATCACGTTGATGAACCTTGGTAAAAACTGAGCCTGTGGCCATGGGTTGAAAATTATTTTGTAAGTCATTTCTCATCCCATTGCCTTATCCTTTCAGAATTGTAACATCATTGAGTAGTTGAGTCAGCATAGTAGAATCCAGAATAAGATGAAAATCACATACTTGGCACTAGACATATAAATGAAAGTCACTCAGTCATGTCTGAATCTTTGTGACCCCATGAACTGTACAGTCCATGGAATTCTCCAGGCCAGGATATTGGAGTGGGTAGCCTTGCCTTTCTCCAGGGGATCTTCCTAGCCCAGGGATTGAACCCAGATCTCCTGCATTGCAGATGGAATCTTTACCAGCTGAATCACAAAGGAAGCCACTAGACATATGTAACCTATCGAAACAGATAATCCAAATACTCATGTAAATGAACATGGTTGTACAAACACTATTGCCATACCTCATGTACCGATTTGAGAGTTGGATCATAAAGAAGGCTAACTGTAGAAGAACTGATGCTTTTGAACTGTGGTCCTGGAGAAGACTGTTGAGAGTTCTTTGGACTGCATACAAGTTGATCTTAAAGGAAATCAACCCTGAATATTCACTGGAAGGACGGATGCTGAAGTTACAGCTCCAATACTTATACAAAGAGTTGACTCATTGGAAAACACCCAGATATTGGGAAAGATTGAAGGTAGAAGGAGAAGCGGGCAGAAGAGGATGAGATTGTTAGATGGCATCACCGACTCAATGGATATGAATTTGAGCAAATTCTGGGAGATAGTCGAGGACAGAGGAACCTGGCCTGCTGCAATCAGTGGGCTCACAGAGAGTCAGACAAAACTTAGTGACTGAACAGCAATAAAATGAACTCATTGACTATTACTTATAAAAGCTGAGAATAGAATAAACATGTATTATTGTAGACTTGATTTTTAAATGAATTGATTTGCCCTGATAAGGATCTGCTGTTATGTTACTGACATACTTAAATATACTCTTAAAAACCACTGGGGATATTCTATTCTCTAGTGGTTGGAGATTTTGGCACTACACTTGGTCATTCACTTGTTGTGTATAGAGAAGTGTCCTGAGTTTAGGAGGGACATGGATTTGTGTGAATTTACAAACTGCTCCACTGGTTGGTCAAGAACCTGTGTTGACCCTCAAAATAGTCAGAACCCCTAAAGTTGAGAGAAAGAAGAAGAAAGAGAAAAATGAAAATAAAAAACCTGATGCTGGGAAAGATGGAAAGCAGGAACAGAAGGAGGAGAAGTGGGTGACAAAGGACGAAATGGTTGGATAGCACCACCAACTCAATGGACATGAGTTTGAGCAAACTTTGGGAGATAAGATAATGGAGGACAGAGAAGCCTGGTATGCTACAGTCCAGGGGTCGCAAAGAGTCGAACATGACTTAGCAACTGAATAACAACAAAAGTTAAGATTTATGTTTTATTCAATGGGAATTTTTAGGACTTCAAGCCCAGGAGACAGTATCTCAAATAATCTTGAGAGAACTGCTACAAGGAGGGTATGGGAGGAGCCAGATTATATGGAAGTTTTGCAACAAAAGGCAGTTAGTCTGAACTTCAAAAGATTACCGAATTAAATAAAACCAGATATCCAAGTTAAGGAATTCAGTGTTTTTCTATGTAAGAGAAGATTCAAAAGGTTGGGCTTACTGAGATCCTTCTTTTCATATGCATGTCAGCTATCCTGGGCTAGGATCCTGAGGTCCCTTGGGGCTCATTGTAGGGAGTGGCTGTAATCTGATGGTTGCTAGATCACAAGTATTTTTCTCCTTCCAGAGTGCCCTTGGGACTCATCAGCTCACATTGGAGGGCTGGAATCATTGATGACCTTGACATCCTTATTTTCTGATATAGCAAATAATACTCCATTTCTCACCTGGAAGAAGCCAGACTTAACAATTGTGGGCCTGATGTTTGGGAAATATTGATATAGACAAACCTATGGAACAATGTGGGCTTCCAAGGTAGCTCAGTGGTAAAGAATACACCTGCCAGTGTAGGAGAATGTAGGAGATGTGGATTCTGTCCCTGGAGTCTGCAAGATCCTCTGGAGAAGGGAATGGCACACAGGGAAGAATGTACAAATTGTAGGTGTTTTTGTGTTGCACAGTTACACATGCCAGAAAGCACCCACTGTGGGGGGGAAAAAAATTACACTGGAGCAGGGAGTGGTGGACAGAGTGATTTGACTAGGTTCACAAGTCTCTTTTCTCAGTCACTTCTCAGACTCAGATTGGGCAATGGAGTACACAGAGAGGAGAGATCAAATTTGTGTTAATACTCATTAGAGTGTTTATCTCCAAGGCTGTTCCAGCTACAAATTCTCCTGAATGTCTGATCTGCCAGCAAAAATAAACTGGAGCTCCCAGTCATCTCTATATCAGAGAGGTGTGCAAGACATGGTCAGCAAGTTGATTACATCACAAATGTTCTAAATTGAATTTGAAGCTACATTTTCATAGTATATGGAAATATAGATTCTACCTTTCTCATCTTATCTCATTCCATTATCAATTTTTGCTAAGAATATTACTTTAATAAATCAAATATTTATAAGTCCCCATCTCAGAAACTGCTTCCAGAGCATCTGACTTAACACAAATGCACTTAGCAAAGACTGTGATTGCAATCCACTAGTTCAATACATAGACAGATATTCTAATTGTTTGCTTGGGTGATTAGCTGAACTCTCTGCTTAACTGTGGCCTCTTGCATGTGAAGTTGAAAGATAGAAACTACTTGCTGAGAGGAGAAGAAAGAATCTAAGTGCTTAAGGATGTAGCCTTGTTACCTCAGTCCTTAGTATATCTCTCAAACAGGTCCAGAAGGCACCACTTGAACCTTAAAGTTGATAAATTTATTGACAAGAGGAGTGACAGCATCTTTGCAATGTGCTACTGTGGCTGTTCTCTGTAAGTAAAAGATATTGCAGTTGAAACAAGGTTTCTTATTTCAGCAAAGATAAGGGATTATTGAGCTGTTGAGGCCAGCTGACAGCACTGAGCTGTCAGAGGCACGGTGAGTGTGGTGTCCACATTCAGACTGACCACTGCTGAGACCTCTGTGGTGGTAGATAATGGACGGTTAGGTGCCCAGTTTGCAAATATGATGCCACCCCAAACAGTAATACTTAATCTGCTTAATAAGGAAAATAACTCTGGTGAAAATATGAGTTGCCATAAAAAAAGGCAATGATCTTCCAATTTCCAAATTCAACTCAATTCTCATATTCAGGGTCGTCTGACAAAGGGAGAACTGGGAATATTTGAGAAAATATCTCCTAATAATATTAAAACCATGTGCTGATGATCTTATTAACACATGGTATGCCGTCAGGATATTCCTGAGGGAAACAATTAATTGGAGAAAGAAAATGTCTAGATTCTATGGAGATTACAAAAAAAAAAAAAAAAAAGAAAAGAAATAAAAGCTCACTCTACCCCCAAACTTGGGGGCACAAAACACCATCAGTTCAGTTCAGTTCAGTCACTCAGTCGTGTTCGACTCTTTGTGACCCCATGAATCGCAGCACACCAGGCCTCCCTGTCTATCACCATCTCCAGGAGTTCACTCAGACTCACGTCCATTGAGTTAGTGATGCCATCTAGCCATCTCATCCTCGGTCGTCCCCTTCTCCTCCTGCCCCCAATCCCTCCTAGCATCAGAGTCTTTTCCAATGAGTCAACTCTTCTCATGAGGTGGCCAAAGTACTGGGGTTTCAACTTTAGCATCATTCCTTCCAAAGAAATCCAAGGTTGATTTCCTTCAGAATAGACTGGTTGGATCTCCTTGCAATCCAAGGGACTCTCAAGAGTTTTCTCCAACACCACAGTTCAAAAGCATCAATTCTTCGGTGCTCAGCCTTCTTCACAGTTCAACTCTCACATTCATACATGACCACAGGAAAAATCATAGCCTTGACTAGACAGACCTTAGTTAGCAAAGTAATGTCTCTGCTTTTGAATATACTATCTAGGTTGGTTATAACTTTTCTTCCAAGGAATAAGTGTCTTCTAATTTCATGGCTGAAGTCACCATCTGCAGTGATTTTGGAGCCCCCCAAAGTAAAGTCTGACACTGTTTCCACTGTTTCCCCATCTATTTCCTATGAAGTGATTGGGCCAGATGCCATGATCTTCGTTTTCTGAATGTTGAGCTTTAAGCCAGCTTTTTCACTCTCCACTTTCACTTTCATCAAGAGGCTTTTTAGCTCCTCTTCACTTTCTGCCATAAGGGTGGTGTTAACTGCATATCTGAGGTTATTGATATTTCTCCTGGCAATTGACAGTTAGGCTGTTCTAATGTGATGAGCCCTATAGCTCAGACAAAGTCTAGCTGTGGGGTGAATATTTATGAATAAGCCCTGTGGAGTTGGGATATAAGAAAACACATTTGGGTTTTCCTATAAGGTCCTGAGCCAGACTCCATTTCCTCATATCCTAGCTCGCAAAGCACTGATGAAGTGAAGTGAAATTTGTTCAGTCATGTCCAACTCTTTGTGACCCAATGGACTATATCGTCCATGAAATTATCCAGGCCAGAATATTGGAGTGGGTAGCCTTTTCCTTCTCCAAAGGATCTTACCAAACCAGGAGTCGAACCCAGGTCTCCCACATTGCATGTAAATTCTTTACCAGCTGAGCCACAAGGGAAGCTCCAAGACACTGATACCTTCAGATAAACAGGAATATTTTATAACGTCAGTATGATCTTTAGCATGGAGAAGGAAGTGGCAAGCCACTCCAGAACTCTTGCCTGGAGACTCTGTTGGACAGAGGAGCCTGTTGGGCTACAGTCCATTGGGTCGCAGAGTTGGATATGACTGAATGACTAACATACACACATGATCCTTAGCAATTGACTCATCAGGAAATGCAGGAGATTGGGTGCAAAGAAAGAGCAGCCACTATAATCCTCAAGATATATTACCAAGAATGTAGGATTGTTCTTGAAATATCGTGATTGTGTTAATGCAGTATCATGTCCTGTGTGTTCTAAACAATGTCCAAGGTGAATAAGTTGGACAAGGCGAATACTAAAGGAATCTGAGGCCATCCACCAGAATTTCCAATCAGTGAAGGATTAATACATTAATTGGCCTTAACTTTCCAAAGAGAGTTGTAAATGTGCCTTGGTGTGTGTGAACACCATATCTGGCTTAACCCAGGCTTTCCCTTGTCACTAAATAAACCGTGTTGCCACCAGTATGAAATTAGAGAAGCTGAGTATCATGTAGGAATACTCTCATCGAATAGACAGTAACTGGGGGGAGAGAGCCCCTTTTCAAACGGCATGAAATGCCAGGCTAAGCAAAAGAACATGACACTGAAGGGAGTCTTCATGTTTTCAATAATTTCCAAGCAGCAGGAGTGGTAGAAAGGAAGAATGGCATGCTAAAACAGAAGATTAAATCATTAGCCGGTAAATGAAAGTCCTATTCCAGGCTGTAATACATTTGAATGATCAACCAGTAGGGTTTCTTGCCCCATATGCCAGACTGGGGAGCCCTGCCAAAATACTCAGCACAGGAAAGGTATGGAATTGGGAAGCCAGCCATCACTTCAACTCTCAGCATGGATCATCATGTTATGCTGCTAGCTGAGAACATAAAGCCCCAGCATGCCTGGCAAAGGCATTATCTTGCTGGAATTTGCAATGTTTTCTTTTGTAGGTGCCCATATTGTTACTATGATATCTGCTTCCAATGGCAGCCAGATAGCCACCAAACAAGCCACCTCCACACTAAGAAAACCTCTTCCTGACCACTCTGGGCTTTGTGTGCCTAAGGATGGCATGTAAGGTTGTAAGAACTGAGTATGAGGGGTGAAATGTTGGAGGCGATTATATCCATCAATTCACACTATAATATTTGCCTTTGCTTGTATGATACAGACATAATTGTTGGAGGAGGCTATTGAGTTTGACCTTAAAGCCAGACCCTGGCAGTCCTAGGCTCTTCACCCCCTCCCTTGTCCTTGGAATGTACACTCTGCCCACGTTTTCAACAGTGGGAGCCATTTTTGTAAGGCTCGGAGAACCACACTCTGAAAAGGACACTCAGGGACAGCCTCTAGTGGACTGACAAAGTTTATTATCCAATTGTGTAGTTTTATAATTTTTAGGGAATAGAACATAAGGCTGACCTGCACGTAGCCATTCCAGATAAACATTAAAGCATTCAAGCATAAAATACAGTTTCCACCGCCCAAGCCCTAACATAGCTTCAGCAAAACTCTAAAGGGAGTCTTATCATGAAACAACAGTCCTTGCTGTCAGAAACAGGTGGTCAGAAGGAAGCTTTCAAATGCCTTAAGGCTGGGCGTATTGACCCTTTGTCATCCATTCCTAGGCCTTGGGCATTCAGTGAACACTTATAACCCTTTGTTATGCTCGTCCCAGCTTCCAGCCTTCATCATGAGTGGAGCAAATACATTTTCAGTATTTGCTTAAAGCCTTCCAGTTTCAAGAAGGCAGTTTTGAGAGAGCAATGTGTTGTGGAGACTATCTGGATGGTATAGTCAACTGAGTCCCATTAAGCCCTCTGTATAAATTTAAGATTCTGGCTGGCAAGTATTTGGATTTACCTATGCAGTGGCCTAAAACAAGCCTCGTAAGTCCCTTGAGTTCTTATGGCCTCTGCCTACCAATCTGAAATGGTCATTCTCTTTTTCTGGACTCATTTTGCCTTCCACACACAGGAGGCAGTTTCAGCTTCCACCAGGAAAGCTCTGGAACCCACAATAATGCACATCTAGGATATATGGAAGCTGTGTGTGTGTGTGTGTGTGTGTGTGTGTGTGTGTGTGTGTGTATGCACTCCTTAACATTTTTATAGTGGTTTGGCATCCTTGATATATAGACTTTTGATACTAACTGTTCTTATTAGCTTTTCCATATTGGAATATTCTACTTAAAAACTTATTAATAGAAAGACATAGTGGAGGACCCTATTATTTTTAAAGTAAGGCCATGTTCTAGTAGCTGTTCTATTGATATTTTGAGAGACTGCTTTTGTCTTGCAACTGAGCATAGAATGATTGACAAAGAACATTAGGTAACCATTTGAACTGAGTTTCCCGTCATGAATCTGGTGTTCCTCATCCATCAGGCTCTAAAATAGTGCATCATTAGCAGCATTTCATTACTGAGTTGAAGTGATATATGGAGAGGGGCAAAGACAGCAATCTGAAAGCAAAATTAAGGTACATGAACTTGTAGGTCATGTATTGACTCCTATCAGGATGTTGCCACTGCCAAAGCCCATACATTTAGCTACTTTGATATTTTAAAATAATTATTTAACTGAGTTAAACATGCTTTTAAATATGGTTAATGATACAAGATGTTTCTGCATAATTTGGTGACAAAGCAAAAGTGAATTTTGGACATTATACCAGTAGTAGTTTTACTTAAGGAGCTATAGACAATTAGGGAGGATAATGGATAAAATTTATCCTCTTTGTCTGGAAAAAAAAAAAGATAATCTGAAATGAAGATTTATGGAATGTCATCAGGGACGGTTAATGGTTTTGTTAATATTTAGGAATTTTTAACAAAAGCTATTATAGGATTAGTTAAAAAGGCATTTTTAGAAAAAATGGCATAGGAAGTCAAATTTAAAATAAGTGTGACTGAATATGAATGTCTGTCTAAACCTTTCTGCTGTACACAAGGCTTTGAAAAATCAGATCAGTAAGATAATCTAACATGTGAAAATCAATGAATCTTTTCCCCTATCCTAATGCCTTTAAAATGAATGTGCAAACAGGATGACTTTGCTGTTATATGCTCATCAATATTTTTTTCCAGCAATAACGATCTGCCTACCAGTCCTGTTGAGTGTCCAGTACTGCCAACAGCCAAGGCCAAACTAGCCACTGTCATTGGACCAGTAGCTAATGGAAGTCAGTTGACCCATCGGATCCCTGTCCTTCATGGATGATGAAACAGGTACTTGGGCTGTAATTTGATTTTGTCTTTTCTGCTCCTATGCATTTGTCTATAATGTAATTCATTACAAAAATGTCATATCACTATACTTTATGCATAACTTTTATTATTTCTAAAATAAATTTTTGTGGTGGATAATTTTGGAAACAGGTAGTTTTGGGGGATATGTTGATCTTAACATGTGTTATATTATCTACATGAAGCTGGCTTTATGAAATGGGAAAAAATTTCAAAAATCCTTGTAAGTTTGAGGTCAAGTCCTGCTTGAATAACACATTATGAACTAAGAAGTAATATATGTCTTTATTTCTCTAACAATCAGAACATACGGATGGTCCCCCAAGTATTATGTTTAATACAGAAATTTTAACATCATATTTACTCTATTATAATCTTTACTGAATTGAAAAGCAGTATTCCTCAGAAGAAATAATGCCACCAAAAGAATAGCCAAGCATTTTATTGAAGTTCAGAGTAATATTTCAGCATCTTATGCCACTGGAGAAAAAAATCAGCAATTATCCATCTATATACCTATCTATCTGTCTACCTATTTATTTACCTATCTTAGTCTGTTCAGGCTGATGTAAAAAAAAAAAAAAACTACAGCCTGAGTGGTTTACAAAACAAACAAACAAACAAACAAACAAACAAACAAACAAACAAACAGAAATGTATTTCCCACAGTTCTGGAGGCTGAGAAGTCCAAGAACAAGATACCATATCTTTGCATTCTGGTGAGGATTCTCTTCCTGGCTCATAGCTGGCACCTTCTAGTTGTATCTGCAAATTGTGGAAGGGACTAGAAAGACCTCTGGGATATGTTTTACAACAGATCAGTCTCATTCACTAGTGTTCCACTTTCATTTCCTAATTATATCCCAAACACCTCATCTCCTAATACCATTACATCAGGTATTAGGATTTCAACATATGAATTATGGAGGTTACAAGTATTCATACCATACCATGCATGCACAGACATCAAGATGATGACAATATGTGTGAGTTACCACAATGCTTGGAAACCTAGAATCCTGAGAATACTCTATGCACTGTGAAATCTACTGAGAAACAAAAGTTAAGGGAGTTGTATTGCAATACCATGAGGGGGTTCCCATATGGCTCAGTGGTAAACTATCTGTCTGCCAATGCAGGAGACTCAGCTTTGAAGCCTGGGTTAGGAAGATCCCCTGGAGAAGGGAATAACTACTCACTCCAGTATTCTTGCCTGGGAAATCCCATGGACAGAGGACCCTTTGCGCTACAGTTCATGGGGTTGCAAAGAAATGGGCACAACTTAGCAACTAAACATTCATGTGCTGGAACACCATGGAAACTGGTACAGCTATTCAGCAGTAGAAATAGCACTGCATTCTACTAGAGTTTTTTTTTTTTTTAAATTTAACTTCCTACTATATATTGGATAGGTGATTATCCATTAGAAAACACATTCAGGTATTATGATAAAGCAAATACAAATAAAAATGTGATTTATTACTTACATATATCTGAAAACTTGTGTGCATGCTAAGAAGCTTCAGTCATATCTGACTCTTTGCAACCCTATGGATTATAGCCCTCTGGGCTCTTCTGACCGTGGGATTTTCCTGGCAAGAATACTGGAGTGGGTTGACATGCCTTCTTCCAGTGGATTTTCCCGACCCATGAATTGAACCCAAATCTCATGTTTCCTGCATAGGCAGGAGGGTTTTTCCCACTAGAGTCACCTATGAATCTAATTCACTTAATGAATATTTTCCAGAGCCTAACTTGTGCCAGTCTATGTATTGTGTGGCAAGATTAGAATTTTGGGGAAAAAAAGAGGTTAGATTTAGTCTCTACCTTTGTAAAATCTATACTGGATAACTGTCAATGTATTTGGTTGATCAGCAATTATATTCACTTTTTCTCTGTTTCTCTCTAAGAAAACAAAGGTTTTAGAAATTATCATTGGTATTTATGCTCACCAATCTATAAAATGCTAATATAAAAGTCAGTTCTTTGTTGCTTAAGGGCAAGTAGGAAGTGTGTTTTCGGTAAAACGAGTATGAGGAATGAAATTGAATTTTAATGAGGGTGAAGGAAGTAAGTCTGACTTATAAGTGGCTTTTTAGGATGGAAGACCACAATAATGGATACAGAAAGTAATAAAATTTGTGAAAAGTGAACCCTGAGGAAAGAGTTTTGTATATGGTTAAGCCTAAGTTTGGGGTTTCCTTGGTGGCTCAAATGGTAAAGCTTCTGCCTGCAATGTGGGAGACCCAGGTCCCTGGGTCGGGAAGATCCCCTGAAGAAGGAAATGGCAATCCACTCCTGTACTCTTGCCTGGAAAATTCCATGGACAGTGGAGCCTTGTAGGCTACAGTCCATGGGGGTCACAAGGAGCTGGACATGACTAAACTGGGCAAAGTTTAATTTATGAAGCCCTATGATGTTCAAAAATAGAAACCAGGATGTTACTTTTTTAATATTTATCTGAGGCTCAGATACATGAAACATTTCAGTTAGTACTTCTTAGAACTTCTATTCAGAACCAAGAGTCACACAGAAACAAGTCTTCCACCAACCATAGCAGCAGTGTTATTATATGCAGTGTCCACTCTGAAGGATGTCAGTGCTCAGAACAAACAGTTGAAAAGTCTTCTGTGTAATAGG
Organism: Madoqua kirkii; assembly: GCA_006408675.1. NCBI lineage: Eukaryota > Metazoa > Chordata > Mammalia > Artiodactyla > Bovidae > Madoqua > Madoqua kirkii. Next base: position 15,973 of record SJYC01107860.1, read on the forward strand.
ACTGTGATGCAAATTAGGCAACATTCTTGGCTGTGTGGCTGCTAAACTTGATTCTCTTGGATTTCCTTGGAAATATGCAAGTGACTTTAATGGTCATTTAATAAGTATCTTCCGTAAATGTGCCTAGTTTTGAGTTTATTATTTTTAGCCCAAAAGTAATAATAGCATCACTCTCTTTGCTGTTGTTCAGTCGCTATGTTATATCTGACTGTCTGTGACTTCATGGGCTGCAGCATGCCAGGCTTCTTTGTCCTTCATTATCTCCCAGAGTTTGTTCAAATTCACATCTATTGAGTCAGTAAGGTTATCTAAACATCTCCTCCTCTGCTGCCCACTTCTCCTTTTGCCTTCTTCAATCTTTCCAAGCATTAGGATCATTTTCAGTGAGTCAGCTCTTTGCATCAGGTGGCCAAAGTATCGGTGTCAGCTTTAGCATCAATCCTTCCAGTGAATATTCAGGACTGATTTCTTTTAGAAATGACTGATTTGATATCCTTCCAATCCAAGGGAACCTCAAGACTCTTCTCTAATATCACAATTCAAAAGCATCAGTTCTTCAGTGTTCAGCCTTTTATGGGCAAACTCTCACATTTGTACATGACTACTGGAAAAACCATAGCTTTGACTATAGGAATCTTTGTTGACAAAGTGTTGCCTTTGCTTTTGAATATGCTGCCTAGGTTTGTCATAGCTTTTCTTCCAAGAAGCAAGTGTCTTTTAATTTCATGACTTCAGTTACTGTCAGCAGTGATTTTGGAACCCAAGAAAATAAAATCTGTCCCTGCTTTAAATTTTTCCCCTTCTATTTGCCTTGATGTGGTGGGACTGAATGCCATGATTGTAGTTTTGTGAATGTTGAGTTTTAAGCCAGATTTTTCACTCTCCTTTTTTACCCTTATCAAGAGGTTGCTAATTTCCTTTTTGCTTTTTGTCATTAGTGTGATATCATCTGCAAATCTGCTGTTGTTGATAATTCTTTTGGCATCAACCTTGCTGTGGCGAAGGGGACTGAGTAACTCAATGAAGCTGTGAGCCATGCCATGTAGGGCCACCCAAAATGGGTGAGTCATAGTAGAGAGTTCTGATAAAATGTGGTCCAGTGGAGGAGGGAATGGCAAACCACTCCAGTGTTCTTGCAGTGAGAACCTTGCAGAGTGCATCATATGAAATGCAAAGCTAGGTGTATCACTCTCTTATACTTCATTGAATACATTGCATGACTTCTGAGATCCCCTTATAGTATTGTAAATTCTTACCTCTAGCTCCTCAACCAAAATATAGATTTCACAAAGGCAAGAACTGAATATAACCTCTATTTTAAAAAATTTAATCTTGCCAGATAATACAGCAACTGGCACAAATTAGGCTCTGGCAAGTATTTATTAGTGAATTGGATAAATTACAAAGTTGCAAACATGTAAATAATAAATGTCACATTTTTATTGGTATCTGCTTTTTCATAATATTTTCTAAGGAAACTTTTCCAGTATATAAGAGGAAATCAAATAAAAATATTTATGGCAGAATGCAAAGTAAAAATTCCTATAAATGTTGCACTCAGCATAATTTCTCTAAAAATAAGGTTTATGGGGGAAATATGTCTTAGGAAAAGACCAATAAAGAAAAGATGCAAATTTGTAACCAAGGCACAAAATAAAACAAAACAGCAAGC
>SJYC01107861.1:0-24941 GCA_006408675.1 Madoqua kirkii
GCTGATTCATGTCAATGTATGGCAAAACCAATACAGTACTGTAAACTATAATAAAGTATTGAATTAAAAAAATAGCTAATAAAAGTGGGAATAAGTCCAGAAAAAAAAAAAAAGTCTGCAAGCAATAAATGCTGGAGAGAGTGTGGAGAAAAGGGAACTCTCTTACATTGTTGATGGGGATGAAAACTAGTACAGCCACTATGAATAACAGTGTGACGGTTCCTTAAAAAAAACTGAAGATAGAACTGCCTTGTGACCCAGCAATCCCACTGCTAGGCACACACACTGAGGAAATCAGAACTGAAAGAGACATGTGTACCCTAATATTCATCACAGCACTGTTTATAATAGCCAGGACATGGAAGCAACCTAGATGTCCATCAGCAGATGAATGGATAAGAAAGCCGTGATACATATGCACAATGGATTATTATTCAGCCATTAAAAAGAATACATATGAATCAGTTCCAATGAGGTAGATGAAACTGGAGCCGATTATACAGAGTGAAGCACGCCAGAAAGAAAAACACCACTATAGTATACTAATGATTATATATATATAGAATTTAGAAAGATCGTAATGATAACCCTGTATATGAGACAGCAAAGGAGAACCAGATGTATAGAACAGCCTTTTGGACTCAGTGGGAGAGGGAGAGGATGGGATGATTTGGGAGAATGGCATTGAAACATGTATACTATCATGTAATAAACGAAGTGGCAGTCTATGTTCAATACAAGATACAGGAGGCTTGTGGCTGGTTCATGGGACAATCCAGAGAGATGATATACGGTGGGAGGTGGGAAGGGGCTTCGGCATTGGGAGATCGTGTACACCTGTGGCTGATTCATGTTAATGTATGACAAAACTAATACAGTATTGTAACGTAGAATGAAGTAAAAATAAAATTTATTATTAAAAATAAATAAACTGAAAGTCCCCATCAAAAGCTAAGACGTGTAGATATCCTTGAAAGCTACAAGGTATCATATTTCTGAATTTTTCTGGAAAGTATGTGTTACACCCAAATTATGAAAATGGATTAGATACAATGTTTTCTGTTAATTTGTCAAATAAATAATTTCAGGGCTTAAATCTATACCTTCTGTCTTTGGGAAGAAAATATAATAATTAGAGAATCAGAATTTATGTAAATAACAAGAATATTCTTACCAAAGTACTTGGGTTCCTCTGGCTTATTGTTACAGAATTCGTTTGCAATGTAGGTAGACCTGGGTTCAGTCCCTGGGTGGAAAAGATCTCCTGAAGTATGAAATGGCAACTCACTCCAGTATTCTTGCCTGGAAATCCCATGGACGATGCAATCATTGGGGCACAAAGAAAGAGTCAGGCACAGCTGAGCAACTAATTCTTTTACTCACCAGAATGATGAGTCCATTGGGAAAATATTTGTTTAGAATATACAAAGCTTCCATTTATATGGCATAAAGACCCTTATCTAATCTTTAAATTTCTACACTTATGCCATAAATAACAACACCAGATTAGTCACGGTATTACCTTTCACAACAAATAAAGACAAAAATATGACAAAGTTTCCTATAGACAAAGCTATGTTTTTTCCAGTAATCATGCATGGATGTGAGACTTCAACCATAAAGAAGGCTGAGCACTGAAGAACTGACACTTTTGAACCACTGTGCTGGAAACTCTTGAGAGTCCCTTGGACAGCAAGGAGATCAAATCAGTCCATCCTAAAGGAAATCAATCCTGAATATCCATTGGAAGGACTGATACTAAAGCTGAAGCTCCAGTACTTTGGCCACCTGATGCAAAGAGCTGACTCAATGAAAAAGATCCATATGCTGGGAAAAATTGGAGGCAAGAGGAGAAAGGAGCAACAGAGGATGAGATGGCTAAATGGCATCACTGATTCAATAGACATGAGTTTGAGCAAACTCGGAGCTATTGATAGAGAAGACTGGTATGCTACACTTCTTGGGGTCGCAAAGAGTTGTACATGATTTAGTTGATGCAAAGAGCTGACTCAATGAAAAAGATCCATATGCTGGGAAAAATTGGAGGCAAGAGGAGAAAGGAGCAACAGAGGATGAGATGGCTAAATGGCATCACTGATTCAATAGACATGAGTTTGAGCAAACTCGGAGCTATTGATAGAGAAGACTGGTATGCTACACTTCTTGGGGTCGCAAAGAGTTGTACATGATTTAGCAACTAAACAACAAAAGACAAAAAATCGATACAATCAAAAATAAAAGAGAGAATTTATTCTGACTACTTCTTATTCTTTCCTTTAAATAGATTCAATGAGCACACTCCAAAATTTAGAGGCGACAAAAGACTATATTTTCATAGTAGCACTTTCTCCCATACACATGGTTGCTTCAATTTTACAAAGCAATTATGCTTTTTTATTTTATTTACCTTTAGAAAAGTCCCACAACTGATATAAAAAAGCTGTATTAATAATGAGGATAATGGTGCAGAGATAAACATTGTTTGCTATAACCTGAGTTTTTTTATGTTACTATTTTAAAACAAAGCCACAGTCATTAAGACAGTATGGTACTGGCACAAAGATAGAAATATAAATCAATGGAACAAAATAGAAAGCCCAGAGATAAATCCACACACCTATGGACACCTATCTTCCACAAAGGAGGCAAAAATATCCAGTGGAGTAAAGACAATTTCTTACCAAGTGGTGCTGGGAAAACTGGTCAACCACTTGTAGAAGAATGAAACTAGATCACTTTTTAACAACACACACAAAAATAAACTCAAAATGGATTAAAGATTTAAATGTAAGACCAGAAACTATAAAACTACTAGAGGGGAACATAGGCAAAACACTCTTCGACATAAATCACAGCAGGATTCTCTTTGATCCACCTCCCAGAATACTGGAAATAAAAGCAAAAATAAAAAAAGTGGGACCTAATTAAAAAAATCTTATGCACAACGAAGGAAACTATAAGTAAGGTGAAAAGACAGCCTTCTGAATGGGAGAAAACAATAGCAAATGAAGCAACTGACAAACAACTAATCTCAAAGATATACAAGCAACTTATGCAGCTCAAATCCAGAAAAACAAATGACCCAATCAAAAAATGGGCAAAAGAACAAAATAGGTATTTCTCCAAAGAAGACATACGGATGGCTAACAAACACATGAAAAGATGCTCAACATCACTCATTATCAGAGAAATGTGAATCAAGATCACAGTGAGGTACCATTTCACACCAGTCAGAATGGCTATGATCCAAAAGTCTACAAGCAATAAATGCTGGAGAGGATGTGGAGAAAAGGGAACCCTCTTACAATGCTGGTGGGAATGCAAACTAGTACAGCCATTATGGAAAACAGTGTGGAGATTCTTTTAAAAATTGCAAATAGAACTGCCTTACGACCCAGCAATTCCACTGCTGGGCACACACACCGAGGAAACCAGAATTGAAACAGACACATGTACCCCAATGTTCACTGCAGCATTGTTTATAATAGCCAGGACATGGAAACAACCTAGATGTCCATTAGCAGATGAATGGATAAGAAAGCTGTGGCACATATACACAATGGAGTATTACTCAGCCCTTAAAAAGAATAAATTTAAATAAATTCTAATGAGATGGATGAAACTGGAGCTGATTATACAGAATGAAGTAAGCCAGAAAGAAAAACACTAATACAGTATACTGACACATATATATGGAATTTAGAAACATAGTAATGATGATCCTGTATGTGAGACAACAAACAAGACAGAGAGGTATAGAATGGACTTTTGGCCTCTGAGGGAGAGGAAGAGGGTGGGATGATTTTGGAGAATGGCATTGAAACATGTATACAATCATGTAAGAAACGAAGTGCCAGTTTATGTTCGATACAGGATACAGGATGCTTGGGGCTGGTACACAGGGATGATCCAGAGAGATGATATGGGGTGAGAGGTGGGAGGGGGTTTCAGGATTGGGAGCTCGTGTACACCTGTGGCTGCTTCATGTCTGTGTATGGCAAAACCAATACAGTATTGTAAAGTAGAATATAGTAAAAATAATATTTTAAAAAATAATTAAATAAAAACTATTCAGCAGGGCTTCCCGGGTGGCTCACTGGTAAAGAATCTGCCTTTCAACGCAACAGAGATGGGTTTGATCCCTGGTAGGATGATCCCACATGCTGTGGGACAGCTAAGCCTGTGCACTACAACTACTGTGAAAGCAAATATTTTAAGTACTTTCAAATATTTATAATTTTCACACATTTTAAATTGCCTGTTTTAAAATTAGTAATGTTAAGCTCTTTTAAAATCATATTTGCCTGAGTTTCTCCACCTCTCTTTTTTCACCTCTATTTTGCCATCCGTGACACTATCATCAAGAGTGATCAGGAGCCCACCAGGTCCCCTGCCCCTGGGATTTTCCAGGAAGGAACACTGGAGTGGATTGCCATTTCATTTTCCAATGCATGAAAGTGAAAAGTGAAAATGAAGTCTCTCAGTAGTGTGTGACTCTTTGTGACCCCCTGGACTGCAGCATACCAGGCTCCTCCTTCCATGGGATTTCCCAGGCAAGAGTACTGGAGTGGGGTGCCATCGCCTTTTCCACAAGAGTGCTCTAATTACGTTTTTGGTCTAACTCACACTTTAACAGCCTGTGGTAACTAGAAACCATAATTCTCAAGATCTCAGTTAAAAATTCTTTGAAACTTAAATGTGCATCTTGCAAATATAAATGGCATTGAAGATTTTTGATAAATTCAGACATTACTTTAGAATGAAAGCCCTTTTTTCCCCACTGGAAATATTTGAACTTTTAATAGAAATTCAATTGAAGATTAGTTCACTTTCCATAAGCAAATGGTTATAGAGTTTGAGATCATAATTCTCAAGATCTCAGTTAAAAATTCTTTGAAACTTAAATGTGCATCTTGCAAATATAAATGGCATTGAAGATTTTTGATAAATTCAGACATTACTTTAGAATGAAAGCCCTTTTTTCCCCACTGGAAATATTTGAAGTTTTAATAGAAATTCAATTGAAGATTAGTTCACTTTCCATAAGCAAATGGTTATAGAGTTTGAGATATGTCAATGACTCATGTCCAATGACTATGAGAATGACTTTTGATAGCTTTCCATTTAATTTTTACTGCACCCAGTATTTCCTGTGGTTAGAAATATTGTTTATTTGATAGTTATCAAAGTAGTAACTAAATTTATCCTCCACAACTCTCATTTTAACTCCTTCTCTGATATGGAATACTAAGTGATTTGTATTAAATTATTGTATCAGCTATACTTCAATATGAAATAAAAAGTTTAAAGTTTTGGGGAAAATTATTGGAGACATTGCTGAACTAGTTTTAAAATAATCATGAATATTGTGCTCTCTGTTGGAGAAATATCACACACACACATTAAGTAAACTTTAGTAAGGCAAGGAACTAGACATCCTTCTGAAAATGGTTTTTCGTGGGACATTGATGTTCTTTTTTTTATTTTTGTAATGTCTAGTTTGAAATTCTGGGTCATTAGAAGTCAAGGTTAGTAGTTTTAATTTTTTGAAAGTCTAAGTTAATTTTCTTTTCTCAAGAAATATAACTAAAATAAAGTCCACATTAGGTTTTGCTGGCTCAGAAATGTCAAACTGCTTTCCTCTGGATTAGAACAAACCAGAATAAGCTAGGTAACAGAAAATATAGAATTCTTTATCCTAATGAACTTGATTCACAATGATATTGATATTCATATATGTTTATACTCTGCTATGCACAGGTATGAGGAAAAAAAGCTTTACTTGCAATTTAGTAGGAATGATTGATCCAAAAACCAGAAGTGCTATTTATGGTAAATTGATAAACACAGTAAATATTCAGTAGAATCTTGGAGTTCCAAGAATTTCTTCTTCTCCCTCACCAAGCAAAACAAACCACAACAAGAAAAATATCAGTCAGTGAAAGTACAAAGCTCACCTCTTCAAAGTGACACTGTTACCTGAAATACTACTCATTGAAATATTTATAGGAGAAAAGTTTTCCCTCTTCTGGGTCCATTTAAAATTGTGTAGCAGACTAATTTTGAACTGTTGTCACATTTACTAAAAAAAGAAATTAAGTAATCAAGTCTACAATTTTGTGGTCCTTTAAGATAAAATGGTAGGAGAAAAGGGTATACTGAAGCCAAGAAAAGGACAACAAAAAGTAGAACTGAGTTACTGAAATTCAGTTTTAGTCTAGAAACTATCTCAAATTGTCATAAAGACATAGATAAGTCTCTAAGAATAGCTTAACAAGTAATGATATTTTCAGTTAGTAAATAAAGAAGACAGATAAGTCATGTAGATGATGGCTTCATACATCTCAAGTGAATATAAATTTCCCAAAGGGAGCCGCCCTTGTCTGCTGTGCCATAATAATCCCCAGCTCTTCTCCCTTCTATGTCTTTCCAGTCCAATGTCTCAGAAATGTAAGGACAAAGTGCATTATCTGATTACAGCACACACAGTGGTTTTGTACTACTCAATGGTATATCAGTAAACCACTCCTGAGTCTTGATTTATGAAATAATCTTTTTATCTTGCTATAGATGACTTTCTTCCATGGACTTCAGAGTCCTCACTTATTCAATATCAGACTTTATCTATGTTTTTAAAATCAGTTTTATGTTTTGCTAGAAGGAGTATAATTCCTGTTGAATCTGTCTCTCTTTTAAATTACTTCATACATATTTTTTGAGAGGGTGGGATATTCTTTCAACAGATATTATTCTAAAAAGGTTTATATAATTGTCAAGTGCTCACTGTAATATGGTTACTTGATGTGTGTTAAATTACTGAATAAATGAAAATAATGTTATTTGTAGAATGAGAAAGGTAAGCAGAGACCAATCTAAATAAGAACTTTATGCACAGTTACTCATTTTAACTAGCTAAGAAATTAAGATAGCTTTCAAAACTTCTTTTGTTGTCATCTGACTCCTACTGGCTAAAGATCCAAAACTGAAACAGTGAAAGAAGTCAGAATTTTCATTCCTACCTGACCCAAGGAAAGATTCTCTCAGAGATTTATGTAGCCCAAGTGATGTGTTTGCTAAGAATGATTTATATCCACCTTATAATTTGGAGCTTTTATCCCTAAAGCATTTTTCAGCACACTCTGAAGAAATAATTACAATGTTATTGCAAGAGAAATCTCCTGAGAAATAGTAATTTATATCGATTTATACTTATTAGAGTATTGGGATTTTCACAATTCTATTTCATCAATTTGAGTTATTTTGAACTGATGGCTTTGGATTGTCAAAAGATTTTTGCATTATGGATCACCATCTTTTAATTGAGTCAATAGAACAATTAATAAAGGTATAAAATGACTACATAATTCATACACGATGATGTTTTTGTGTCACTGTTTAAGTCTGAATGGTGTTTTTGCAAATGCTTTCCCCTAAATTACTACTGAGTGAATGTTTGTTTAAAAGATTTTAATATCCAGAATAAAGGGATTAAATTATAAGAAACAGGGATAAAAGTCTCTTAAACAAGATATCATAATGAGTTGTCAAAAAGTCAGTGCAAAATGTGAGGTCCAGGTGTTGGAAAGCAATATTTTATAGAAACTTGGTGAGCATGTATTTTAACAATGCTACTTATTTGACCACAAATGGAAATATACAGTATAAAGGTGAAGATAGCATGTCTACACTTTCGTCTCATTTACAGTATTCAATTATTATTTTATTCAAGAGATGCAAAGAAAAAAATGGTGAAAAGCATGTGCTTAAGTAGTTCTTATCTAACTGGAAAATCTGGAGACAGGTAAATCTTTCTGTAGAACATATCATCTGAAGGATATATTGAAAGCAAAGCTCTTACTACGGTTCATATTATTTCTCTGTGTGTGTCTGTGTGCGTGTGAAATCAAGTGGGCCTTAGAAAGCATCACTAGGAATAAAACTAGTGGAGGTGATGGAATTCCAGTGAAGCTGTTTCAAATCCTGAAAGATGATGCTGTGAAAGTGCTGCACTCAATATGCCAGCAAATTGGGAAAACTTAGCAGTGGCCACAGGGCAGGAGAAGGTCAGTTTTTATTCCAATCCCAAAGAAAGGCAATTCCAAAGAATGCTCAAACTACCACACAATTGCACTCATCTCACATGCTAGTAAAGTAATGCTCAAAGTTCTCCAAGCCAGGCTTCAGCAATACATGAACCATGAAACCCTCTGATGTTCAAGCTGGTTTTAGAAAAGGCAGAGGAACCAGAGATCAAATTGCCAACATCTGCTGGATCATGAGAAAAGCAAGAGAGTTCCAGAAAAACATCTATTTCTACTTTATTGACAATGCCAAAGCCTTTGACTGTGTGGATCACAATAAACTGTGGAAAATTCTGAAAGAGATGGGAATACCAGACCACTTGACCTGCCTCTTGAGAAATCTGTATGCAGGTCAGGAAGCAACAGTTAGAACTGGGCATGGAACAACAGACTGGTTCCAAATAGGAAAAGGAGTACGTCAAGGCTGTATATTGTCATCCTGCTTATTTAACTTATATTCAGAGTACATCATGAGAAACTCTGGACTGGAAGAAACACAAGTTGAAGTATAAATTGCCAGGAGAAATATCAATCACCTCAGATATGCAGATGACACCACCCTTATGGCAGAAAAGTGAAGAGGAGCTAAAAAGCCTCTTGATGAAAGTGAAAAGGTAGAGTGAAAAAGTTGGCTTAAAGCTCAACATTCAGTAAAGGAAGATTATGGCATCTGGTCCTATCATTTCATGGAAAATAGATAGGGAAACAGTGGAAACTGTCAGACTTTATTTTTTGTTGCTCCAAAACCACTGCAGATGGTGACTGCAGCCATTAAATTAAAAGATGCTAACTCCTTGAAAAGAAAGTTATGACCAACATAGATAGTATATTCAAAAGCAGAGACATTACTTTGCTGACTAAATGTCATCTAGTCAAGGCTATGGTTTTTCCAGTGGTCATGTATGGATGTGAGAGTTGGACTGTGAAGAAGGCTGAGGGCTGAAGAATCGATGCTTTTGAACTGTGGTGTTGGAGAAGACTCTTGAGAGTCCCCTGGACTGCAAGGAGATCCAACCAGTTCATTCTGAAGGAGATCAGTCCTGGGATTACTTTGGAAGAAATGATGCTAAGGCTGAAACTCCAGTACTTTGGCCACCTCATATGAAGAGTTGACTCATTTAAAAGACTCTGATGCTGGTAGGGATTGGGGACAGGAGGAGAAGGGGACCACTGAGGATGAGATGGCTGGATGGCATCACGGATTCGATGGACATGAGTCTGAGTGAACTCCGAGAGATGGTGATGGACAGGAAGGCCTGGCGTACTGCGATTCATGAGGTCACAAAGAGTCAAAAACAACTGAGCGACTGAACTGAACTGAACTCAATCATGCAAATGTGATGTGTTTAGCAACAAACTGATACAGAAAGAGAAAAAGCCATAAAGCTATTTGAAGAATGATATTTTATATTAGGAAAGTTAAGGACCAGAAGCAAAGCAAGTTCTGAAACTTGCAGGAATATGTGCATGTATAGAATTCACACAGGGGATATCAGAAAATTATAGCTGAGATGTCCCCTGAAGCACAAATGTTTCATTTTATTGAGAGATTGATTTACCTGTACTTACGAGACTCTTAACAAGCTACTGGTGCTAGTGGTAAAGCACCCATCTGCCAATGCAGGAGATGTAAGGGAGACAGCCTCAATCCCTGGGTTGGGAAGATCCCCTAGAGGAAGACAATGCAACCCACTGCAGTATGCTAGCCTGGATAAGAACATTTAAAGAGGAACCTAGTGGGCTACAGTCCATAGTGTTGCATAGAGTCAGACACAACTGAAGGTACTTTGATATCAAAGATATCTTAGTAAACCAAGATATCCCAGTGTTCACTGGAAAAAAGGATTTGCATTGGTGGTAATTTGCAGGTTCTCTGCAAGAAACGTCTAGCCAATAAATCAACTGAAAGCAGGATATCTATTTGTATGCCAGGAGCAAGGCAGCTTAAGGGATCTTTCCTATTGTTCAGCACCCAAGAAACCCCAGAGAGAATAGATTGCCTGGAGGCAGTATGAGGAACTCCGCCCATGGCAAAGGTCATGAGGAAGGAGGCTTGGCATATGCAAAGGTGTGATCAAGCCTCAGGAAACCCCCTGTTCCTGAGCATCTAACCCTCAAAACTAGAGTCTGTTTTATGCTCTCACCTACACCTCTGACTTTACATGGGGCTCTCCCCATCACCATTTCTCTAGGAGAAGGAGTTAACTTGCAGCTCCAGTTAATAAAAATTCCTAGGTGTTACAAGAGTGTTTCAACTTACAAACTCCTCTGAAGGTCCTCTAGCCTCCCTGATCAGGTTCATCTGGCCACATGTGATTGTTTACTGCCTCTCAACTGTGAGAGCCATGAGATGCTTTAAAACTTTCTAAATACAGACTCTTTTAAAAAGTTAGAAAATTATTAGTATAGTATAGTGGGTTGATTAGAAATTACATTGGTGAAGGGTTTTCATTTGTGGGGCTGATGTTTGCTGCTAAATCTCCATATTCCCTGCCCTTATAATGAATATAGCTAGCATATAGGAGAAATAAGTATTAACCTTTAAGATTAATCATGTTAAACCTTAGACTAAGTAAATTCCTTTCTTAGTTGTAACTCACTACACCCTCACCCTATAGGAATGCAGCTTTATTTGGAGGGTGATGCCTGATTTAAGAAAAAGTCACCGCTGGAAAAAACAAGTTTTCTGGTTAACTGACCGTTATCAGAAAGGGCCATAAAATGTCAGCAGGCCTCATGGTCAGAAGATGATGTAAAACCCATAAAACCTTTGTATAATTTTATATGAATCACCTGATTGTGACAAGGGTCAGGTCTGCTGACCCCTGCATGACTCTGTGTTCATCCCTATGATAACAAAATATATATAAACAAACCTGAAAAATAAAGAAATCAGATCAGTTTCTGGAAAGACTGATTCCCCCGTGTCATTTCCTTCTTTCTCCCCGTTTTTTTTGGCTGAATTCCCATGTAAAATATGGGTACTCACCAAGCCTACTAATTCTGCCTTGGCTTCTAAGATCAGACCGGGGAGACTTCCATGCCTCCTCTCCTTTGGGAGAACGGAAAGACGCCTGTGGCCTACATAGGTGGTGATTGATATTCCACGTAAACCAAGTTATTCAGCATTTTTTTCTTCACTAATTTTCCTACTACACTATCTGTTTCTAATCTCTCTATGTATCTGTAATTAAATAAGTTTTTTCCTAGGACGCCTACTCCATCTCCCCTTCAAATCACCCTGGATCCACTGGGGCTGGACCCTGGCAATACGTAGTAGTTACTAGAAGAGAAAATAATAGAAAAAGATCAGGATGAAGGAATTTCACATTTATAAAGACACATTAAGAAACTCAACTAGATAAGTTCATTTGCAGAACTCGTTGATGACATGTTACATATACTGATTGTCTGTGGGATCTGAAATGGTGTTGACTCACAATACCAGTGGATCAAGACATATCCCAACTGAAAAGGAGCAGAAGAACTACATGATGAGATGCAAAAATATCTACAGATAATAAAGAAGTCATATCACAGCTGACCTGGCAGCCTGAGTCAGACCAGAGTGACAGATGAACATCTTCTGAAAAAGGTGTTTGTGGTTTTACTAGTTCACAACCAAGGAGAACTTCTGTTTGATGGAGTAAGAAACAGGAATGGGGTAGCTCAAGGACAGTAGAAAACTGCAAATTTTTAAACCTGGAGCTAGGGCATGGTACAATATAGACTGAATCCAGTGCTAAAGAATATGTACAGCATCACTTTTCAAAAATTATTAAGACAGAGCAGAAGATTGCACCTGATTTGAAGGGCTTCTGAAAATAGAGCCCTGTCAACTGCACAAGCTGTATGTACATGAGGCCAGCCATTCCTGAAACAGAGACCAGAAGATCTGACAATTCTGGTACATGGAGGGAGAAAGACAGCATCCTTACATCTGCAAAAAGTAGACGGAAAGGAAAAGAAGACAGAAAGAAGCTGAAAGCTAGGGTCCAGCTCTTGGGTGATTATCCTAGAGAGTCACTCAGCTCAATGGGCTAGTGTTCTAGATGAATTTTGTGGGCCAGTCAATTACAAGTGCCAGAGAAAAGATTTTGTTTCAGGAGGGGAAAAAAAAAAAAAAAGCAGAGGTAAAAGTAAGAGAAACGTTTAGCAGAATCCTTGGTAAGATGGCCCTTAAGCGTCTTCTTCTTCTTCTTCTTTTTTTTTTTTTTTTTTCCCGAATTCCCTAGAAAACTATGAAAACCTGTTGGAACTATAGATTCTCAACCAAGATCAATGTGCAATCACAAAATCTTAAAAACAGCAACTAAAAATCTACAGAACAATATAAAAAGGGCTAAAGATTTCACCAGGCTACAAAGAATAAGAGCTCTTGTATTAGGCTCTGCTGTGTTCCACAACTGAAAATGTACTCATATTTGTGAGTGGTCTGCTGACTGTTGCCTTCCTGGTTCTTTTACATCTGTGCCAGGGCTAGAAAATATTCCCAGGGAGCGCCATAAAAATTTCAATAGATTTGTCATCTAGGAAATCAATTGAGATTCAAATTCTGCTGAAAACATAAAGATTTGCCTATGCATATTTTGAGCAAACATGGTAAAAATCTGTGAGCCTCACTCTGAGTTTTTACTACAGCCTCTTCTTGATTAAGAAATAGAAAGAAAATAGATATACAAATATTTAATTCTTGTTTGGATATGCATCTATGTTCTGAACCTCTGATGAAGGACGTTCACTGATGCTTCACTAAGCTGAGAAGCACAGCTCAATTTGTAGCAGAATATGGGAGTTAGGAACCAGCTCTTAAAGCAAATCTCTAGAGGACTTAGGAGCAGGAGAAATGAGTGTGTCTTTGGGATGCAGCCCTCTGGGAATTTACCAGAATGTGCTTGGTATTAGAAAGCTAATCATATGCCTCATTCATGATTTTCATATTTTCTAATTTACTGTTTGCCCTAAGAGTATGGTGGTTGGCACACACACAAAAAAGCATGTTTGCATTTTGAAGGTCTGATTTTTTTCTTCTTTTATACTTGAAACAGCCTCTTCTCCTAAAATCCAGAATTCTTAACAATGTTCTTCATAGTGGACATTGAAGTCTTGGGCAGAATTAGGCATAAGCAAAACTGTGAAACAGACAAAATGATTGGAAATCAGTTTTTGAGCAATTCTTGTGTGTTGAGTACTTTCCTGTAGGCAATTTAATTGATCCTTCAAAATAATGCTAAGAGGCAGAGACTCTCTCCTATTCTTTCAGCTGAAGAACCAGATCCTCCACTAAAGAAACAGTAAGCCCTGTGCCACATAGCTAGGAAGTGGCACAGTGTGATTTGAATTCTTGCCTTCACATTCCAAATTGATTACTTTTTCAATTGCAGTTAGTTTCCATTTAAAATCAACGTTATGCTTTTGAACTGTGGTACTGGAGAAGACTCTTAAGAGTCCCTTGGACTGCAAGGAGATCCAACAAGTCCATCCTAAAGGAAATCAGTCCTGAATATTCATTGAAAGGACTGATGCTGAAGCTCCAATACTTTGACCACCTGATGCAAATATTGGAAAACACCCTTATGCTCGGAAAGATTGAAGGCAGGAGAAGGGGATGCCAGAGGATGAGATGGTTGAATGGCATAACCGACTCAGTGGGAAGCCTACATGCTGCAGTCCATGGGGTCACAAAAAATCGGACACGACTGAGTGACTGAACTGAACTAAACTCACAGCTTGTCATCTTTCCTTCATCATTTTTTCAATTTTCCCTTAGTTTCTTCCAATCAGTGCTTGTATTGCTCTCATCTTATTCAAGTTGATCCTGACAATAGAAAAAGCTTACATGAAAGTCTTCTCAAACAATTTTTTTTTCCTCCAAGAACTTGATGTGACCTCCATCCTCCATATTACCTTACTGCTCAGGCCCATCCTTGGCTGATACACTCTATTTCCATTACCTACTAATATTTCTACTGCTACCACTAGACTGCAAACCGTTATGAGCATAGAATATGAACTCAGCAGCTAGCACAGTCTCTGGAAATACCAGATCAACAAACATGTGTTGAATAATTTGAGAGTGCAATATGTATCTGATTCAGTGATTATACCGCAAATCCTGATTATCCCCTCTCAGATAACTTTGCATTTCATTGAACACATATCCTTACTCTTTAAAAGCCAAACTCTAATGAGGTGATATGCCATTGATCTCGGGTGGCCTCGGCCTGCAGTGGCTTGAAGCGAGGCTTTGGTTCACTGGCCAGAGAATGAGACCAAGTGCCAGTGGTGAGAGCAGCAAATTCTAGCCACTTTACCAGTGGTCAGTGACACGTCCCTGGTTCTTCCATTTTGCAGAAAAGAATTGCCACAGAGATTTAAACCAGTGAAACAAAATGTTTATTAGGAAGAAAAGAGTACAGTACATGTGAACAGACAACATGTGCAGACTCAGGAGAATCGTACTCTCATGGTGGTCTGAATCACTTTTATGGGCCATTTCTTCTGGGTTTTCTTTGGTCAGTCATTTTGATCTTAGTTTCCTTTGACTAATCATTTTGATTTGATATGCCAATACTCATAGTGAAATATACCATTTGGGGTATATCTCAGGATCCTTCCATGTGTTTGTGTGCTCCTCTGCTAGTCTAGATGGATTCTAATGAAGAGGCCTAATGAAAGGCCCCTTTCTTTTGAACTCCTAAGCATTTATGCACATAGATAGTCAGGGGGGTCTCCTTAACTTGGAGAATGAGGAATATGTGGTATTTTATCTCTAATCTGGGCAGGGCCCATCTCCTCTATCATCCTTGTTTTACGGAGCTGCTGTCTAAGGGGAGAAACTGTTCAGTCTGGGGGCCTCTCTGTAGTATGAATGACTTCCTTAAAAAAAAAAAAACAACCCACACACATACACAGGAAAGAAAACAAAATGGGAGTAATTATTGACAGGTAATAGGCACTGATAGTTAATATATGCCAGCATTAGGCTTAGCACTATAAAGCGTTAGATCAATTAATCCTCACAGATTCCATGTACATGGACCATCATTTTTTAGTGGGAAAAGTGAGGCAAGTAGAGGGCAATTAACTTCCTGGTATAGGTAACTAATAAATTGTGGGCTTGTATTAAAACAGTATAGTCAATAGCATTTGATATCACTTTATTTAGGAAAGAAACATGACAAGCTTATGAAACACTATGCTATACACTATGTGTATAAGAGGACATTCATTCAACCATCAATGTATTCATTCATCCTTATAATTAACAAGTATTCAGGGAAAACCTTCTTTACACCACCATATGGTCAATGAAGATAATGTAAGAAAAAGCCAAAAGAGTGTGTCCTTAGAGTGCTTCTGCTTCACTATGGGAGTGATGAGGCATAGAATTCATATACTCAGATTTTAAATTATTAAAAATTAGTGAAAATCACGTGGGGAAGTGGAAGGGAAGCAAGAAAAATTTGCACTACTTAAATGACTAAAATCTAATGTCATAGTGATAGTTTATTAACTCAATAGATTTTTACTGAGAATGATCTGTGTTCTAGATTTGGGGATAAATGTTAACTTAATGAGCAGAAAGCAAATTGGAGGGATTCCAAATGTGAAAATAGTACCACACCCTGTTGCTGGCCCTGAGATGTAGGGTCCCCTGAGCAAAGACCAGTAAGAAGCCTTATGGAGCTAACAGTAGACTTTGGCTGACAGCCATCAAGGAAACAAGACCTCAGTTCCACAAACATAAAGCAAGGAGTTATGCCCACAATGAGAAAAACCAGCTGAACCAATCCAACTTCTGAACTGCAGAGTTGTGAAATAAGAAATTTGTATTGTTTTAAGTTGCTAAAATGGAAAAGGCAATGGCACCCCACTCCAGTACTCTTGCCTGGAAAATCCCATGAACAGAGGAGCCTGGTAAGCTACAGTCCACGGAGTCGCTAAGAGTCGGACATGACTGAGCAACTTCACTTTCACTTTTCACTTTCATGCGTTGGAGAAGGAAATGGAAACCCACTCCAGTGTTCTTGCCTAGAGAATCCAAGGGGTGAGGGAGCCTTGTCGGCTGCTGTCTATGCAGTCGCACAGAGTCAGACACGACTGAAGCGACTTAGCAGCAGCAGCAGCAGCAAGTTGCTAAAAATTAAAATAAATAAAATAAATAATGAGCACAACCAGATGTGGACCTGGCCCTCATGAAGCTGACAGTCCTGAGGAAAATATAACCATGAATGAATCACATAGACAATGTTAAAATTACAGTTGAAAGCAGTTCTGTAAATTAAAGTTATATGATATTGTGAGAACATATCCTAAGAGGTTATGACTGAGAGATAAGTCAAAAAAGCACTGAAAATGCAAAAGGATAAAATATAACTAAATCCCAAAAAAGATAAACACTGAAATTAAAAATTAGGAAATTAGAAAAAGACTGAGAAATATCAAATAATCTGGTAATGCAATATCTTTATAACAAAACTAATAGAAAACTGTTAATAATTAAAAAAATAATTAAAGCACAAAACTGTTAGAAAGTATTCCAAAGTACTAATATTTACAACAAAATAAGAAAGTCAATGATTACAGGAACTCATGGTATCAAGAAAAAAAAAAAGGATATCATGTTTAGTGAAATGTCAGAGAAAGACATATACTGTACAATATTACTTCTGTTTGGAAATACAGAAACTAAAACAACTTAGTGAGTATAACAACAACAAGAACAACAAAAAACAACCACCAGGCTCACAGACATAGAAAACAAATTAGTGGTTGCCAGTGGGAAGAAGGAAGGGGGAGGGGCAAGATAAGGTTAGGGATGGACACACTAGAGACTACTATATATAACATGAGTGAGCTACAAGGATATATTGTACAGCTCAAGGAATATAGACAATATATATCATAATAACTATAAGTAGAGCAAAATCACTATATTGTACATCTGAAGTGTAATATGGTAAGTCAATTATGAAAAAAGTGAAAGTGTTAGGCGCTCAGTCATCTCCAAATCTTTGCGACCCCATGGACTCTCGCCCATCAGTCTCCTCCATCCATGTAATTCTCAAGGCAAGAATACTGGGGAGGGTAGCTGTACTCTTCTCCAGAGAATCTTCCAGACCTAGGTATTGAACCCAGGTCTCCTGTATTGTAGGTAGAAACTTTACCATCTGAGCCACCAGGGAAGACTTCAACTTACAAAAGGATAAAAATAGTAATAAGCATCAATTAGCTAAAAACAAAACAAAACAAAAATCCTGCTGAAGAGCTATTAATATCAGACAAATTAAACTTTTAGACTTTATACATCATAGAAGGGATAGAAATTATCCATGATAAAAGGAAATATAAAAGTTCATTACTTGATGTGATTAATAATATAGCCTCAGTGTTTAAAGAAAAAAAAATACAAAAGAAATAGACAAATACACAAACATTTCTCTTTGTTTTATAAATGAAACAATAAAACGTTAGTAGGGGTACTGAAGATCAGAAGAAAGAAACAAGCATAAATGAAGTATATGAGTGTGCATTCTAAATCACCTCAGTAGTGTTCAAACCTTTATGACCATATGGACTGTAGCCCACCAGGCTCCTTTGTCCATACAGATTCTCCAGGCAAGGAACTGAAGTAGTTGGTCACACCCTCCAATTGATCTATTTGCACACTGCTCTGCTCAACTCCTATTACTTCTGAGAGCTTACTGGCACCAGAAAATTGAGATATGACTCAAGAGGAAATGGCAAAATGATAGGTAGGGCTCCAGAACATGGAGTGGGATCCGATATCTGAATTTTTTTAAATATCTGAATAAAAAGTGGCATTATATGTAAACATGGTATTACATATATTTGGGACAGTGATCAATTAGTTTCTATTTTTGGCTCTATATTGGAAATAATTCATAACAAAATAAACAAAAAAGTGAAAACACAAAACCAGTTTTAAGATGTGACTGTTGTTTTTCTCCATTGCTAAGTCATGCCTGACTTTTTGTGAACCCAGGAACTGTTTCAATCCAGGCTTCCCTGTCCTTCACTATCTCCCTGAGTTTGCTCACACTCTTGTCCATTGAATCACTGATGTCATCCAACCATCTCATCCTCTGTCACATTCCAATTTATTCTTGCCCTCAATCTTTCCCAGCATCAGGGTCATTTCCAAATAGCTCTTCACATCAAGTGGTCAAAGCATTGGAGCTTCAGCTTCAGCATCAGTCCTTCCAATGAAAACTCAGGCCTGATTTCCTTTAGGACTGACTAGTTTGATTTCCTTCTTGTCCAAGGGATGTTCAAGAGTCATCTACAATTTGAACCATCACCACAATTTGAAGCATCAATTCTTTGCTGCTCAGCCTTCTTTATGGCCCAAATCTCATATCTGTACATGACTATTGAAAAAATCATAGCTCTGACTAGATGGACCTTTGTTGGCATAATGATGTACTTGATTTTTAATATTAAAAATAATATATTTAAATATAATGTATTAAATGCTGTCTAGGTTTGTCACAGCTTTCTTTCCAAGGAGCAAGTGTCTTTTAATTTCATGGTTTCAGTCACCATCTGCAATGATTTGGGGAGGCCAAGAAAATAAGTCTGTCACTGTTTCCACTTTTTTCAACATCTATTTGTCATGAAATAATGGGACCAGTGTTTTTGCCTGGCAAATCCCATGGAGAGAGGAGCCTGGCAGGCTATAGTTCACTGTGTCTCATGAGTCGGACGTGACTTAGTGACAAAAGAGAGAGAGGGAGAGAGAGAGAGAGAGAGAGAGAGAGAGAGAGAGAGAGACATCATGATTTTAGTTTTTTGAAAGTTGAGTTTTAAGCCACTGTTTTTACCCTTCTCTTTTACCCTCTTCAGTAATTCTTCAATTCTTCTTTGTTTTGTGCCATTAGAGTGGTGTCATCCAAATATCTGAGGTTGTTGATATTTCACCCAGGTGCCTTGATTCCAGCTTGTGCTTCATCCAGTCCAGCATTTCATATAAGGTTCTCTGAATACAAGTAAAAAAAGTAGGGTTACAATATACAGCTTTGACATACTCCTTTCCCAATTTTAAACCTGTCCATTTTTCCGTGTGTGGTTCTAACTGTTGCTTCTTGTTGCTTTACACAGGCTTCTCAGGAGGCATGTAAGGTGGTTTGTATTCTCATCTCTTTAAGAACTTTAAGAAAAAATTTTAATATTTTAAGATATGGTTGCATATTTATTTTAAAAAATTAAAAAAAAAACTTTCAAAGAAAATTTAGAATTTCCTTCAAGTGCTAGTTTTTGAGGATTTCACTGGACCAAATCTATGATCTAAAAGTACTTCTTAGATTAACAGCATGATATTCTGACAATCTTCATTGATATATAATTTGAATAAAGGAAAAACAAACAAATAAATAAACAAAAACACACTGGCTATGGTTGAAAGTTTCTGGAAAACCATTTGGAAATTTTAAATCCCCCAAATCCAACAAATTGTCATAAGTGTAACATTTTTTCTTTTTAATTCTGCCTTTTATAACATGTATCCCTCTGAATACTGCCAATAGAATTTTCTGTCCTTTATCAATTTTATAGAGCAGTAATAATGTTGTCTAGTCTTGCATTTTAATTTCTGTGCAGTATTCATTTTAAATAAACTAAAGGAACAAAAGCTAATAATTTGACAAATTACAAAAGACAAAAATTACTTAATTTAAAATGTCCAAGAAATGCTCAGAGAATACTGTGACCAAAATGTTTACCCTATTTGGTGAACAATTTCCTTTGAATTACTTGCCTTAATGCTCTTTTAACATCTTTGTTTCAAAGGCTGTAGATCAAAGAATTTAGCATAGGACTCACAAAGATATAAAAAAACAGCTACAATTTTCCCGTGTTCTACAGATGTCTCAGAAGGGGTCTCAGATGTATGCAGAACAATGTCCCACAAAACATAGTGACAGCCGTCAGATGAGACCCATAGGTGGAGAAGGCTCGTGCCTCTCTTCTGCAAAATGGATGGTTACAAAATACAGAATGGGTGTAAAGATGAAAATATAGGAGATGAGGATGATGGCGAGAGAACACGTGAGGTTGAAACCAGCAACTGCTGCTGCTGCTGCTGCTGCTGTCACTTCAGTCATGTCCGACTCTGTGCGACGCCATAGACAGCAGCCCACCAGGCTCCCCCATCCCTGTGATTTTCCAGGCAAGAACACTGGAGTGGGTTGCCATTTCCTTCTCCAATGCATGAGGGTGAAAAGCGAAATTGAAGTTGCTCAGTCATTTCCGACTCTTAGCGATCCCATAGACTGTAGCCCAACAGGCTCCTCCATCCATGGGATTTTCCAGCAACTACAAACATGGTAATCTCTTTGACATAAGTATCTGAACATGACAGGTCTAGGAGAGGTGGGTCTGCACAGTAAAAGTGGTTGGTTTCATTGGGTTCACAGAAGGAGAGAAAGAGCATCAAGTTGTTCTGGGCAAGACCATTTGCAAACTGTAAATATAAGGAGCATCAGTGAGAGAGAGGCAGACACCTCGGTCGAAATTGAAGTTGCTCAGTCATTTCCGACTCTTAGCGATCCCATAGACTGTAGCCCAACAGGCTCCTCCATCCATGGGATTTTCCAGCAACTACAAACATGGTAATCTCTTTGACATAAGTATCTGAACATGACAGGTCTAGGAGAGGTGGGTCTGCACAGTAAAAGTGGTTGGTTTCATTGGGTTCACAGAAGGAGAGAAAGAGCATCAAGTTGTTCTGGGCAAGACCATTTGCAAACTGTAAATATAAGGAGCATCAGTGAGAGAGAGGCAGACACCTCGGGACATCTTGCTGGCATATAACAATTGTTTGCAGATGGCCGTGTAGCCATCATAAGCCATCACTGCCAAAATATAATAATCTGTGATTACCAGGGCAATGACAAAGTGAAATTGTATGACACAACCAAGGAAGGAAATGTTTATTTTTCTCTTTGATAAGAGGTTGACCAGCATCTGAGGAGCAACAGTGCTGGCATAACAGAAATCTACAAAGGAGACGTGGCTGAAGAAGTACATTGGAGTCTGAAGTTTTGAGTCAGTTCTGATTTACAAAATCATGCCCACATTATCAATGACTATGATCAGGTAGATGACTAGGAAGACCATAAAAAGGACAAACTGCAAGTCAGCTCGATCTTTAGTCCCAGGAGGATAAACTCAGTCACCTCTGTGCAGTTTTCCTTTAACATTGTGTTTGCTCAGCTTCCAGTGATGTCTAATGCAAAGGAAATTAAAATGAATTGGTCCTTTGTCATTTTTCCCCTACTAACATCTGAGGCCTATTGCTTTCAAACTCGTAAATATACATGGTATAAAGAAATAAAATAGGAGACTTTCCTGGCAATCCATTGGTTAAAACATCACCTTCTAATGTGGTGCATTTGTGTTTGGTTCCCAGTTAGACAGCTATGATTCCAAATGCTTCATGGCCATAAAACCAAAACATAAAACTATACTAAAATGTAACAAATTCAGTAAAGATTTTATAAATTGGCTACATCAGAAAGTACTTTAAAGACCAAAATAAGCTAGTAAGCATAAACTATATATTTTCGATATCTAACAACACAATTTCTTTACACAAAGGCAATCGTATTTTTAATGCTTCTCTGCTATTCTTTTTATAGTTGAAAAGCTTTTATCTTTTCTAGGAAACATTAGCATGAATTGACCACTGATAATTCCTTTAAATATTGTTTCTCTTTGAAATTATGTTTCTTCGTTTTTACTATAATTTTGATGTGATGTCTAAAGCACCAGTAATTGAAGCTCATTCTTTCACAGCTGATTGTGCTTAAGTGAGTGGAATAGATATCTCTTTATAGAAGCAGTGTCTGTCTTCTCACCTGCCACCCTAACCTCAAGGTCACTTTAAACGTAGCCCCTCACTTGCGATGTATGTTCATTTTATCTACTCTTGCCTATCTCTGGTGGCCCTCACCAAATCTTACTTAACTTTTAAGACATTTCAAGATATCCTTGTCTTTCTATATGACAGTCAATTATTGAGGCAAAAGTTGGTTCCTGGGTTACAAAATAAACCTTAAAAAAAAAAAAACAGGTAAGGAATTAGTACATAAGAACATGTGTATATTTATATATATATATACATGGTAACTATTAAATGAAGGAGCAATAATGTATTAAACATATTATTTGGGGAGCAATAATGTATTAAATGTATTAAACACATTGTTGGAGAAGTAATTGTAAGAGACAGGAAGAATAAAATAAAAGTAGGCCCTGGCAAGGGCATGCAAAAGAAATTTATAATTATTGATAAACTGGATGCTATAAGGCATGAGACTCTTGGAACAAGTCCAGAGGAAATAACTCTTAATCTTGAAAGCAAGATATAATACTGGGGTCAGAAAACTGACCTCAGACTGTTTCTCAACTGGCTTCTCAAAGTCACATGTTTTACGTATCTGGAGGAAAATCTATAGATAAGAATATTAGTCTTAGTTACTGATTTGTTATTGATTACTGTTTCCTAATTACTCAATGGTTAATGGTAATTTTGTTCTTTGGCCCTGAAGGCCACATGAGTTATAGTTTAACTCCCCGCATATTCTTTCATTCATGGCTGAAAGTATAATAAAGCTGGCTTGGATTCAGTTTTAACACTTTCATCTTGGAGTGGTGTTGGTCCCCTGATTCTCACTTTTCTCTAATTTCTTGTGTCTCTTTCTCATTATCTCGCCGTATCATGCTTTCAGAAATCTTGCTTGTTGAGCTGGTCTCGACAGTAATAATGCATTAAATGTGTTATTGGGGGAAATTAACGTATGAAAAGTTTCCTATTAGGAGAAGAGATTATTATTCTAAGATGACTAACAGACACATCGCCAAACTGTAACAATTTTATTGTAACTACCTTATTTTAAGTCTTGTAGGGAATAAGGATATACTCTACAACAAGAATTCTAAGTTATTTAAAGCAAACACTGATAATAATAATTATATTACCCATAAAATTTAGAAAGTATGTAAAAAATAATAAAATGCATTTCTCAACATGAAGGCCATGCTAGAAAAATCTACACTTTCTTTTAATAGCACATAACCAGGTATGTCATTGTTATAATGACTCTTATTAATAGCTACAGTGCCAAGGATGGACATGGGTCACATTTAAATCACTTTGTAAATGAACCACACCTGCTTTTTTTAGTGATTTACACTACTTCATTATCCTCTTGAGATATGTGAATTTATTGACCAGGGTCATAAAATGAAAGAGAAGTCATCTAAATCAATTAAGATCACAATCATTTGGTTTTCCTTTTATAAGTTCCTAAGATTATAGTTATCCACTGGAAGGACTGATGCTGAAACTGAAGCTTCAGAACTTTGGCCACCTGATGTGAAGAACTGACTCATTTGAAAAGACCCTGATTTTGGGACAAATTGAAGGCTAAAGGTGAAGCAGATGACAGAGGATGAGATGGTTGGATGGTATCACCGACTTGATGGACATGAGTTTGAGTCATCTGCAGTAGTTGGTGATAGACAGGGAGGTCTGGTTGTTTTGTAGTCCATGGGGTTGCAAAGTGTGGGACATGACTGAGCAATAGAACTGAACTGAAGATTAGAGTTCTTCTTGTAATAAGTAAACATCTTTAGGGTAAGGATTGTGTCTTTAATATATATTTATTGAACCTTTAACCTAAACTCCAAATAATTTAATGAACTTTATTTAAAAAAATGACAGGGAGGTCTGGTTGTTTTGTAGTCCATGGGGTTGCAAAGTGTGGGACATGACTGAGCAATAGAACTGAACTGAAGATTAGAGTTCTTCTTGTAATAAGTAAACATCTTTAGGGTAAGGATTGTGTCTTTAATATATATTTATTGAACCTTTAACCTAAACTCCAAATAATTTAATGAACTTTATTTAAAAAAAACAGAACACCGTATCTTACAAGATTGGGCAAGAAAACCTCAGAAAGAAGTGAAAGAAATGGCCAGTATTTAGAAGCAATGCCTGAATTAGAGTTACCTTATAGCATTTCACCTACTGAAATGGCACTGATGGAGATGGCTTCACCTACTCAATGGACATGAGTTTGAGTAGACCCTGGGAGTTAGTGATGGACAGGGAGGCCTGGCATGCTTCAGTCCATGGGATCTCAAAAAGTCAGACATAGAGTGACTGAACTGAAGTGAACTGAACTGAACTGATAGCATTTCACAAACTGAATTGTGTCTTATGTTTGATGCATGTGTTTATGACATCCTTTTCTTTGAGGGAGAGCACATCACCTTCATCATGTGAAAGTTAGCAATTAGAGGGGCAGGATAGCAGAAACTGGGCTTCCCTGGTAATTCATATGGTAAATAATCTGCTTACAATGCAGGAGACACGGGTTCAATTCCTGAGTTGGGAAGATCCTCTGGAGAAAGGAGTGGCTACCCACTCCAGTATTCTTGCCTGGAGTATTTCATAAACAGAGGAGTCCAGTGGGTTACAGTCCATGGGGTAACAAAGAGTTAAACATGAGTGAAGGACTAACACTTTCACTTTTTTTTTTTTTCATTTTCATAGCAGAAAGTACTCAATAAGCAATAAATACTTAGCTGATGATCTAAGCACAGTAATTCTTCTTTTATCTCCATTATAGAGAAAAAGAATAAAAATAACTTTTTATTTGTCTATTTCTTTTTTAATTTATTTATTTTAATTGGAGGTTAATTACTTTTAAAAGAACTTTGCCTAGCTTATAAAATAATAATTATTTCCATGCAACATTCAGTGAAGAATGTTTCTTCAATTGCATTTATTTTAAATATGTATTGTTCTTTCTTACATTAATGTAAAAATTT
>SJYC01107863.1:0-10778 GCA_006408675.1 Madoqua kirkii
CTTAAAAATGTATGCCTTTTGCTTTCCATTCATGAACTCATATATACAGTTTTAAATCCATACTCCAATCACTTTATTTCATTAATACTATCAAGTCTTCAGCAGAAAAGCAAAATTAGCTGTTGCTTATTTTTTTTTTTTTACCTAATGTCGAAACAAAGCAGTAGAGTACAAATTGTACATAAGGATTGTAGAAAAGCAGAGAATAACTTCCCATATAATGTAAGGCCAATGAAGGCCAGCGTATCAAAATCCACAGACTTTGCAACAGGAAAAGCTTTGGTTTCAATACCCCTCTATCCTTCATTTATTACAAGATCAGAGCAGTACACTTAATTCCTAAAAATGTCATAGTACACATCTGTTGAAGCTAATAATAATTATTTAATTTTTATATTTAATTTTATATTTATTTTATATTGACTACATCCAATATAATCACATACACATGTACACATATTTATATAATATTCTTGTCCTCTTCTTATTCACTCTCTTATTACTATGCAGTCCATTGGCTTGTGGGTTCCTTTGTAGCTTAGTCAGTAAAGAATCTGCCTAAAATGCAGGAGGCCCGAGTTCAGTTCCTGGGACAGGAAGATCTCCTGGAGAAGAAAATGGCAACTGACTCCAGTATTCCTGCCTGGAGAATCCCAGGAGAGAGGAGCCGGGCAGGCTACAGTCCATGGGGTCATAAGAGTCGGACATGACTTAGTGACTAAACCACCACCATTGGCTTGTACCACATGCCAATATGCTATGTGCTTCCCAAATTGCTTCGGTCATGTCTGACTCTTTGCAACCCTATGGACCATAGTCCCCAGGCTCTTTGTCATGGGATTCTCCAGGCAAGAATACTCAGGTGGGTTGCCCTCCTCAGGGGATCTTCCCCACCCAGGGATCAAAGTCACATCTTTTAAGTCTCCTGCTGTGGTAGGTGGGTTCTTTACTACTGGTACCTCCTGGGAAGCCCACATGTCAATAACTTCCTATAAATTAAATAATGTTCCTTTGTTATTTATCCAGCAAGTATATAATTTATTTTTATAAATACCAATGTTTGTGTTAATTTTTAATCTAACTGGATAATTTGCATCATATAAAGCACTTTAAATTCCAGATAGGTAGACAAGCATCACAAGAATAGTTTCACTTTAACAGACAATGTGTTTTACAAATTGAAGGTTTGTGGAAACTGTGTTGACAGATGATGGCTGGAAATTTTTCCAAGTAAAGTTGTTTTGTTTTGTTTTGTTTTCACTAAAATGTGGGCAGTATTTTAGACATAGCACTGTTGCACACTTACTTGACTACAATGTGGTATAAATATAAAACTTTGATTTGCACTGGGAAACCATTAACTTTGCATGACTTGCTTTGTTGCAATATTTGCTTTATTGGTGGCGATGGTGGTGGTGGTGGTTTAGTCACTAAGTCGTGTCTGACTCTTGTGACCCCAGGGACTGTAGCCTGCCAGGCTCCTCTACCCATAGGATTCTCCAGGCAAGAATACTGGAGGGGGTTGTTATTTCCTTCTCCATGGTAACTTCTCAACCCAGGAATCGAACCCAGGTCTCTTGCACTGCAAGCAGATTCTTTACTAACTGAGCTATGAGGGAAGCTTTATTGGGGTGGTCTGGAAATAAACCTGAAATATTTCTGAAGGATGTGTGTAAATAGCAAACTTAAGATTCATGGGGCTGTATAAGTCATCTTAACACAAACTTTCATGTGTTTTTTTTTTCTATTAAAAAAATGTGGTTTTTGACCCCAGTTAAATGTTAGAATCTCTTGATAAATATTAAAAAATATCATAGTCTGGCCACATAACAGAAATTCTAAGTGGAATGGAGTCTCATAATTCTATATTTTAAAGCTTAACACTTAATTCAGATAGAAACCAGA
The DNA here is from genome assembly GCA_006408675.1 of Madoqua kirkii. NCBI lineage: Eukaryota > Metazoa > Chordata > Mammalia > Artiodactyla > Bovidae > Madoqua > Madoqua kirkii. The sequence goes on from SJYC01107863.1 coordinate 1,906, forward strand.
TTTGAGAATCAATAAGGTCATGAGCAAGGTATTAATATGGTTTTTGGACTTCCCTGGGGGCTCAGCAGAAAAGAATCACCTATCAATACAAGAGACACAGGTTTGATCCTTGGGTTGGAAAGATCCCCTGGAGAAGGAAATGGCAATACACTCCAGGATTCTTGCCTGGGAAATCCCATGGACAGAGGAGCTTGGCAAGCTACAGTCCATAGGTTCACAAAATAGACATGACTTAGTAACTGAACAGCAATGTGTCTTTAATTACTGAAATATTGTTGACATTTAGGCATATTTGTTGAATTCTATCAGGCAAATTTGTGACTGATTCTTAAGAACCTGTATAAACATCCTGTTATAGTTTCCTTCCTGAGTAATGGCAGAACTTGTGAATATAATGGGATTTTCACTCTCTTGAATAACTTATCTCAGATTCCAACTTAGGAGACTGGATGTAGAAATTTGAAGCAAATGAGATTCTCCTTCTAGCTTAAAAAAAAAAAAAAAAAAAAAAGCTGTTAAGTTTTGAGAAGGGCTTGTGACTAAGACCTGGGGGTAGCTCCTAGGAACTGAGGGAAAATCCTGCCAATAGATCACAAATCTTCAACAGCAATGAGACTTCTGTCTTAAAGCTGCCAGGGACTAAATTCAGCCAACAGTTTTAATGAGCTTGATAGAAAACTCGGATGCTCAGAAGGGACCACAGTCCTGACCAACAAATTGACTTCTGCCTGGAGAGACCCTGAGCAGAAGATCCAGTTAATCCCTGCCTGGACTTCTGAGATGATAAATTTATGCTGTTTGAGTTGCAAAATGTGTGGTAATTTTTTAAGAACAGTGATAGTACATAAGTCAACAGATACCTATTTTTAGTATGTAATGCAAGTGATTCCATATTATCATTTTTATTTAGACTGAGATCATTACTGAAAATCCTTTATTTTTTGTTCAACTCCTAATCTTTCAGTAGATACTAATCAAGAAATAATGAGAAAGGCAATTTGATGAGAGAAGTCATTATGAATTATATTAATGGGTAATTATATATTTTATTATGATGAAGAGATTGCAAAAGATGTAGATCTTTTGTAATCTGATGTAGGTACAAAGGATTTCAAATTTTAAAAGGAAGGGATAAAAGTGCTTACTAGGAACAACAGTTCTCTTATAAGCAATCTTAACTCACATTAGGATATTGTAATAAGTAAAATGGTTATATGGAAACAAAGTGAGGTAAGAATTACTTGGCAACAGTCATCACAGTAGGTTTGACATATGCTTAACATTCTGTATTGGAATAGCCATAAACATTTGAGGACAGTTTTGAATTCCTATCTCATTTTCAATAAGCTTAGTGAATATGAATATGTGTCAGTTTAAATATTTCATTAAACATCAGATTACTAGTATTCCATTATGAATATGCTCTTGACGTTCCACTATTATGGATTAATATTTGTAAAGACTGAGATTATCCATTATCCAGAGCTCTTTTCTAAACAAAGCTTGTCAGAAGCATTACAATTTGCCTGATTTTTTTATGATATTGATGCCCAAAAATATTTTATGATTTTTGTTATTTTTCTCCCAAGAAAGTAAAAATCAATATCCTTGATGTGTTAAATATCAGAGTTATTGCTTAACATTATACTTTTACTCACCATTCTTTTCTTATTTTCTGCTCCCACAGTTTATTCATATATTGAAAATTCTCAACAGAGTGTGAGCTAAGGCATTTTTAAAGCATAGCATGAGTTAGAGATGACTTTATATTCTACTTATTGTGGTTATCACGTGCATTTTCTGTGCCCCCCCCTATTTTATGGGACTAAAATAAACAGTATTATAATGTCAGTTTTATTAGTGTACTCATATTAAAACTACATTCTGCTTACTAATGAATCTTTAATACATATCTTTAAACCCAACCTTTATCCTCTAAACATATCTCTACTTAAATATTTAGTTATTTACAAAGTAGGATAATATGTGTTAATATATAATACTCAATAATGTTCTTAATATAATCCATACTATTTTTTAAATTTAAATTTATTTATTTTAATTGGAGGCTACTTGCTTTACAATATTGTATTGGTTCTGCCACACATTAACATGGATCCACCATGAGTGCACAGGTGTTCTCCTCTCCCACCTCCCTCCCTGTATCATCCTTCAGGGTCATCCCAGTGCACCAGCCCCAAACATCCTGTATCAAACCTGGACTGGTGATTCATTTCTTATATGATATTATATATGTTTCCATGACATTTCCCCAAATCATCCCACCCTCTCCCTCTCTCATAGAGTCTAAAAGACTATTCTATACCTCTGTGTCTCTTTTGCTGTCTCACATACAGGGTTATCATTACCATCTTTTAAAATTCCATATATATGTGTTAGTATACTGTGTTGGTGTTTTTCTTTCTGGCTTGCTTCATTCTGTATAATCGGCTCCAGTTTCATCCACCTCATTAGAACTGATTCAAATGTATTCTTTTTAATGGCTGAGTAATACTCCATTGTGTATATGCATCACAGCTTTATTATCCATTCATCTGCTGATGGACATCTAGGTTGCTTTCATGTCCTGGCTATTATAAACAGTGCTGCGATGAACATTGGGGTGCACGTGTCTATTTCAATTCTGGTTTCCTGGTGTGTACGCCCAGCAGTGGGATTGCTGGGTTATAAGGCAGTTCTATTTTCAATTTTTTAAGGAATCTCCACACTGGAAATGGCACCCCATTCCAGTACTCTTGCCTGAAAAATCCCATGGATGAAGGAGCCTTGTAGGCTGTAGTCCGTGGGGTCACTAAGAGTCGGACATGACTGAGTGACTTCACTTTCACTTTTCACTTTCATGAATTGGAGAAGGAAATGGCAACCCACTCCAGTGTTCTTGCCTGGAGAATCCCAGGGACAGAGGAGCCTGGTGGGCTGCCATCTATGGGGTCGTACAGAGTCGGACACGACTGAAGCGACTTAACAGCAACACACAGTTCTCCATAGTGTCTGTACTAGTCTGCATTCCCACCAATGGTGTAAGAGGGTTCTCTTTTCTCCACACTCTCTCCAGAATACTATTTAAAACTGTAAAACTAGTTACTCTCTACGTTGCCTTTTATTTTTTTCAGTAACCAGATGCCCACGCTCACCCCTAATTTGAGCCGCCTACTCTATTTATTAAGGCTAGTGTCTTGACTTCCCTCATTGGTTTTCTTAGACTGATACTAGTGATTCAAAAATATTTCTTTCTAAAATCACATTGTTATAGTCTCTTCATGAAAGTAAGCATTTTATTATGCACTTACAGTCACTTAATATTCTTGGATACCTATTCTACATTGAAAATATTCTTTAAAATTTAAATCAATTTTCCATTGTTTTTCGGTACCTAGTGTTTCTACTGGAGAAGTCAATGGCACCTCACTCCAGTACTCTTGTGTGGAAACTCCCATGGACAGAGGAGCCTGGTTGCCTGAAGTGCATGGGGTCTCAAAGAGTTGGAAATGACTGAGTGACTTCACTTTCACTTTTCACCTTCATGCATTGGAGAAGGAAATGGCAACCCACTCCAGTGTTACTGCCTGGAGAATCCCAGGGACGGGGGAGCCTGGTGGGCTGCTGTCTGTGGGGTCGCATAGAGTCAGACATGACTGAAGAGACTTAGCAGTGTTCCTACTGAACAATCTGCTGTCTTTTTTATTCTTATTCCTTTATAAAAATGCTGTCTTTGCTGATGGTGGTAGCTGTGATCATGGCACTCTTGATAAAAATTGATGTCATATTATAATGGTATTAATAAATTTTTAAATCTCAGCATAAAAATTCTCAGTTACCAAGTTTTCCTCATTATCCTCAGATTATTTATGAATGTTTTCATTATATTAATTATGATAATTTAAATTTCACTTGTTTCATGTCTCTAAGAACTGATCATTTTTATCTGAATCACTCAATTCAAAGTTGATCCATCTTGTTTACTTATGTGAAAAATGCACTAACTAGACTCATGTTAGCTATGATTACAGGTTTGGTGCTTTTTGACCAGCTTTCTTTACTTTGGGTTGATGTGAGAACAGGCAAGAAGAAAATTCTATGTTAGAAGCAAATAAAAAAATTTAACTGCTGTTGAAAACCCCTTGTCTTTTCTGTGTTTCAGTGACACTAGGTTCAGTTCAGTAGAGTCACTCAGTCGTGTCCGACTCTTTCTGACCCCATGAATCGCAGCATGCCAGGCCTCCCTGTCCATCACCAACTCCCAGAGTTCACTCAGACTCACGTCCATCGAGTCAGTGATGCCATCCAGCCATTTCATCCTCTGTCATCCCCTTCCTCTCCTGCCCCCAATCTCTCCCAGCATCAGAGTCTTTTCCAATGAGTCAACTCTTTGCATGAGGTGGCCGAAGTATTGGAGTTTCAGCTTTAGCATCATTCCTTCCAAAGAAATCCCAGGGTTGATCTCCTTAAGAATGGACTAGTTGAATCTCCTTGCCATCTAAGGGACTCTCAAGAGTATTCTCCAATACCACAGTTCAAAAGCATCAATTCTTCAGTGCTCAGCCTTCTTCACAGTCCAACTCTCACATCCATACATGACCATAGGAAAAACCATAGCCTTGACTAGACAGACCTTAGTCGGCAAAGTAATGTCTCTGCTTTTGAATATGCTAACTAGATTGGTCATAACTTTTCTTCCAAGGAGTAAGTGTCTTCTAATTTCATGGCTGCAGTCACCATCTGCAGTGATTTTGGAACCCAAAAAAATAAAGTCTGACACTGTTTCCTATCTATTTCCCATGAAGTGATGGGACTGGATGCCATGATCTTCATTTTCTAAACGGTGAGCTTTAAAGCAACTTTTTTACTCTCCACTTTCACTTTCATCAAGAGGCTTTTTAGTTCCTCTTCACTTTCTGCCATAAAGGTGGTGTCATCTGCATATCTGAGGTTATTGATATTTCTCCCAGCAATCTTGATTCCAGCTTGTGTTTCTTCCAGCCCAGCGTTTCTCATGATGTACTCTGCATATATGTTAAATAAGCACGGTGACAATATAGAGCCTTGACATACTCCTTTTCCTATTTGGAACCAGTAGTTGTTCCATGTTCAGTTCTAGCTGTTGTTTGCTGATACTAGGTTAGGCCCCTGCTTTTACTTGCTCCATAAGCACATGAATCTAGAATTTTATCAAATCTCTAGCTTCAAGCATCACCTTTTTCTCACCTTCTATCACAATTCTGATTTTTTTTTAAATTGATGTTTCTTAACTGACCATGAAAGAATTGATGCTTTTGAACAGTGGTGTTGAAGAAGACTATTGGGAGGCCCTTGGACTACAAGATCAAACCAGTGAATCCTAAAGGAACTATGCCCTGAATAGTCATTGGAAGGACAGATGCTGAGCCTGAAGCTCCAATACTATGACCACCTGATGTGAAGAACTGACTCCATAGAAAAGACCCTGATGCGGGGAAAGGCTGAAGATGGGAGGAGAAAGGGACAACAGAGGATGAAATGGTTGAATGGTATCACTGACTTGATAAACATGAGTTTGAGCAAGCTCTGGGAGTTGGTGATGGACAGGGAAGCCTGACATGCTGCTGTCCATGGGGTCATAAAGAATCACACATGACTGAGCGACTGAACTTAACTGAACTGCCATTTTGTTATTGCCATTTATTCTTAATTCATGGCAGTCATGTCATTAAGCTACATTACCTTTTGGTAAAGTCATACTAATCGTACATTGATTTTTATATGACTCAATTTGAAAAAAAATGGCAATGCTATATATATATATATATATTAATTAAAAGCAACATAGTACCTTAAGTCATTAATTAAATAGTAATAAAGATAAAATGAGATTGATATAATAGTTTTTGAAATGTTATTTCATTTTATGCCTTCACATTAGATTACACAAAATATCTAGAATTTAAATTATTTAAAATCATGAGCCATGTCTCCATTTATTATTTATCTCTTCCTGGTGAAAGCATTGAATAGGGTATAAGCAAATATCTACCAACTGAGCACTTTATAATTTTTTTTCAATGAGAAATATTTCCCCTTATTTGGGGAATACAGTTGCTTCAGATTTAAAATTCTGTCTATCTCTTAGTCACAGGTACACAAAGAAATTAAGTATCACAACAAATATAGCCAGATCTTCTGCCTCTAAATGTAAAAATTTATTTTACTTTTAAGTGGGGCAATTAGAGAAGAAATTTTAGCTAAAGGAAAAGGAGAAGCGTAAGTTAGAAAAAAATTAATCCCGTAATTTATATGGCTAGCACAGAAAAACTTCAACCTGCTCCATCTAAGAACTTCAAGCACTCCATCTAAGAAATAAAATGGATAATTTTATTTTATTAAAAAATATATATGTAATGTGTGTGTGTGTGTGTGCTCAATTGTGTGCAATTCTGTGACCCTGTAGACTGTAGCCCATCAGGCTTCTCTGTCAATGGAATTTTGACAAAACTGGAGTGGATTGCCGTTTTCTACTGCAGGGTGTCTTTTTGATTTGGGGATCGAACTGGCGTCTCTTGCATCTCCTACATTGGCAGGTGGATTCTTTACCACTCTGCTACCTGAGAAGCCCAACATGACTAATTGTATATGTAACAATGCCTACAATAGTCAGTCATTGATCTAAGCTTGCTGTAAATTTTAATTCACAATAGCAACCCACTCCAGTACTCTTGCCTGGAAGATCCCATGGACGGAAGGGCCTAGTAGGCTGCAGTCCATGGAGTTATGCAGAGTCGTGTGAGTCGTTATGAGTGACTTCACTTTCACTTTTCACTTTCACGCATTGGAGAAGGAAATGGCAACACACTGCAGTGTTCTTGCCTAGAGAATCCTAAGGACAGAGGAGGCTGGTGGGCTGCTGTCTGTGGGGTTGCACAGAGTTGAACACGACTGAAGCAACTTAGCAATAGAAGACTTCATAAAACACTATGAAAAAACTAAGACACAGAGGGTTTAAATGTCTTGTTAATGGTTATACATCTAGTAAATTTTGGAGCCAGTACTGAACTTAGGAAATTATATTCAAATATGTTTAACCATTAGTCTGTACTGCCCTAAATGGGTATTTAAAAACAGAGTATTAAAGTAAAAGGACCCAGAAATGTAGACACCACATGATTGCTTATATGATATATCATGTACAGCAGTATATTTTAACAAAACAAACTGATTTGTTACCTGGTGAATTGGCATGCTATTTCTAAGTCAACTCACTATGAGGGAGTTAGTGATGTGAAATATGAATGTAATTTACTGTGCACTGTTTCAAACTGATGTCACCTTGGTCCTTAGCAGACTAATCAAATAAAAAACATTAAAGCAGCACTAATATCTGCTGTGAAATTATGCAAATATATATATATATATATACACATAGGCAAATATGTATACAATCATATAGATAAACACCTCTATATATAAATAGTGAAATAAAAATATTTGATATATAAATTTAGAGAGAAACATATAATAAATGGGTTAATATTTAATTTGACCTTATGCACACATTTGCCCCTATCTATATTTATGTTCCCAATAATTGGCAAATTTTTTCAGAGCAAGAATCTTTTATTGAATCACACAGACACATAAGAGCATTTATAGTTCAGTCTAGAGATGTGCAAGGATTTCCCAGGTGGTGCTAATGGTAATGAACCCTTCTGTAAATGCAGGAGATATAAAAGATATATGTTTGATGCCTGGGTAAAGACGATCTCCTGGAGGAATGTATGGCAACCTATTTCAGTATTTTTGCCTGGAGTATCCCATAGCATAATAGCCTGGTGGGCTATAGTCCATAGTATCACAGATAGTGGGACATGACTGAAATGACCTGGCATGTATGAAGAGATATGTAAATAATGAGAGAAGACAAAATGCTTTGTAAATTGCATATATTCATTCACTTGAAATGCATCTGTTTTCATTACCTTAAATTGTGGAATATTATTTCATTGCCATTATGTTCTTTAGTTTTAGAAAAATACCTAGATTTGTTTAAATTTAACAACTATGAAAGTAATTATATAACATACGTGATTAATTAAGGACTTCTTGATTTTCAATTGAGTTCAGTAGCTGAGTCATATCTGACTCTTTACAACTTTATGGACTGCAACATGCCAGGCTTCCCTGTCCATCACAAACTCCCAGAACTTGCTCAAACTCATGTCCATTGAGTTGGTAATGCTATCCACCACATCATTCTCTGTTGTCCCCTTCTCCTCATGCTTTCAATCTTTCCCAGCGTCAGGGTCTTTTCTAAGGAGTGAGTTCTTTGCATCACCTGGCCAAAGTATTGGGGCTTCAGATTCAGCATCAGTCCTTCCAATGAATATTCAGGACTCATTTCCTTGAGGATTGACTGGTTTGGTCTCCTTGTAGTCCAAGGGACTCTCACGAGTCTTTTCCAGCACCACAGTTCAAAAGCATCAATTCTCCCATTCAGAAGGCTGTCTTTTCACCTTACTTATAGTTTCCTTTGTTGTGCAGAAGCTTTTGATTTTAATTAGGTCCCATTTGTTTATTTTTGCTTTTATTTCCAGTATACTGGGTGGTGGATCATAGAGGATCCTGCTGTGATGTATGTCCGAAAGTGTTTTGCCTATGTTCTCCCCAAGGAGTTTTATAGTTTCTGGTCTTATGTTTAGATCTTTAATCCATTTTGAGTTTATTTTTGTGTGTGGTGTTAGAAAGTGGTCTAGTTCCATTCTTTTGCAAATGGTTGACCAGCTTTTCCAGCACCACCTGTTAAAGAGACTGTCTTTACTCCATTGTATGCTCTTGCCTCCTTTGTCGAAGATAAGGTGTCCATATGTGTGTGGGTTTATCTC
>SJYC01107864.1:0-60514 GCA_006408675.1 Madoqua kirkii
CTTGGGGCTGGTGTACGGGATGATCCAGGGAGATGGGGGAGGGAGGGATGTGGGAGGGGGCTTTAGCATGGGGAGATCATGTACACCTGTGGCTGATTCATGTCAATGTATGGCAGAACCAATACAGTACTGTAAAATAGAATAAAGTATTAAAAAATAATAATAATAATAAAAATAAAAAATAAAGAAAAGCAATTAGGGAGCATAGAAAAGTGTCCATGCAAAATGATGGGGGAAGGGGGAGTAAATGAAAGAAAATAAAAGGAGTCCTCAACTTTAAAAAAAAAAAAAGCATCAATTCTTCAGCACTCAATTTTCTTCATGGTCTAACTCTCACATCTCTGCATGACTACTGGAAAAACCATACCTTTGACTAGACTGGAAAAACCATAGCTTTGTTGGCAAAGTAATTTTGAGGTCTTAGCATTATATTTTCATGCTTTTTGGAATTCGTCAGTGCACAGCACATGCATGAATGACTTTCAACTTCTTCAAACATACTCTGATCCATATGCAAAATTTTAAAATACGTATGTTTTGCACTAGTTTGTTTGAGAGGGGAAAAAAAGAGGCTCATTACATTTCATCATTTTAAATTATCATGTAATTTTTTATTAACAAAATAAGAGCTAGATCTATATATTAATTTTCATGAAAAAATTTTGGATGATCTGCTTATTTTCCAATCTTAGTTTTAAATAAATTTAAAGGATTAATATCTACTTCTGATTTATTGGCTCCACCAAAATGTTTGACTATTTTGATTACAAAAAACTGGAAAATTCTTAAAGAGATGGAAATACCAGACTACCTTACCAGCCTTCCAAGAAATCTGTATGCAGGTTAAGAAACAGAAGTTAGAACTAGACATGGAATGACAGATTGGTTCCAAATTGGGAAAGGAGTATGTGAAAGCTGTTTTTGTCATTCTACTTCTTTAAACTATATGCAGAGTACATCATGAGAAGTGCCTATCTGAATGAAGCACAATCTGGAATCAAGATGGCTCAGAGAAATATCAATAACCTCAGATACGCAGATGATAGCACCTTAATGGCAGAAAGTAAAGAGGAACTGAAGAGCTGCTTGATGAAAGTGAAAGAGAAGAGTGAAAATGTTGGCTTAAAGCTCAACATTCAGAAAACAAATATCATGGCATGCAGGTCCATCATCTTGTGGCAAATAGATGGGGAAACCATGGAAACAGTGACAGACTTTATTTTCCTGGGCTCCAAAATCATTGCAGATGGTGACTGCAGCCATGAAATTAAAAGAAGTTTGCTTCTTGGAAGGAAAGCTATGACATACCTAGACAGCATATTAAAAGCAGAGACATTATTTTGCTGACAAATGTCTGTCTAGTCAAGGCTATGATTTTTCAAGTGTCATGTATGGATGTGAGAGTTGGACTATAAAGAAAGCAGAGCACAGAAGAATAGATGCTTTTGAATTGTATTGTTGAAGACTCTTGAGAGTCCCTTGGACTGCGCAGAGATCAAACCAGTCAATCCTAAAGGAAATCAATCCTGAATATCTGTTGGAAGGACTGATGCTGAAGCTGAAGCTCTAAATCTTTGGCCCTGTAATTCAAAGAATTAACTCATTTGAAAAGAACCTGATGTGGGGAAAGACTGGAGGCAGGAAGAAAAGAGGATAACAGAGAATGGGGTAGTTGGATGGCATCACTGACTCAATGAATATGATTTTGATCAAGCTCCTGGAGTTGGTGATGGACAATGGCATGCTGAAGTCCATGGCGTTATAAAGCGTTGGACATGAGTGAGCTATTGAACTGAATCAAAGTGTTGATAATTAGAGAATTCTTTTGTAGTTTATCATTAAAATGATTGCTATTTACATTCAGTCCATTAAATAATGATATTTACAATACTTTAATTATTGTTTGAAAGTGTTAACAATGAGAATTTACCAAATGTAATTGCTGACATATATGAAATACTTAATAAAATTAGCTGTAATGTGGCCTTATATTTATTATAACTAAATAAATAATAATGATATATTTACTTAAGATGAAAGTGAAAGTGGAGAGTGAAAAAGCTGCCTTAAAGCTTAACACTCAGAAAACGAAGATCATGGCATCCGGTCCCACCACTTCATGGGAAATAGATGGGGAAACAGTGGAAACAGTGTCAGAATTTTTGAGGGTTGGCTCCAAAATCACTGCAGGTGGTGATTGAAGCCATGAAATTAAAAGACGCTTACTCCTTGGAAGAAAAGTTATGACCAACTTAGATAGCATATTCAAAAGCAGAGACATTACTTTGCTGACTAAGGTCCGTCTAGTCAAGGCTATGGTTTTTCCTGTGGTCATGTATGGATGTGAGAGTTGGACTGTGAAGAAAGCTGAGTGGCGAAGAATTGATGCTTTTGAGCTGTGGTGCTGGAAAAGACTCTTGAGAGTCCCTTGGACTGCAAGGAGATCCAACCAGTTCATTCTGAAGATCAATCCTGGGATTTCTTTGGAAGGAATGATGCTAAAGCTGAAACTCCAGTACTTTGGCCACCTCATGTAAAGTGCTGACTCATTAGAAAAGACTCTGATGCTGGGAGGGATTGGAGGCAGGAGAAGAACAGGACTACAGAGGATAAGTTGGCTGGATGGCATCACTGACTCTATGGACGTAAGTCTGAGTGAACTCCGGGAATTGGTGATGGACAGGGAGGTCTGGCGTGCTGCAATTCATGGGGTTGCAAAAAGTCGGACACGACTGAGCCACTGAACTGAACTAACTCTAAAGCAGCATATAAATTGCAGATTTGATATTGCTTGCTTTCCTCCTGGTTTGTTAAAGTACACTAATATTTACTTTGCAATACAATTGTGTCAAGACCTTCCAAGTGAGAGCAAAATTAGTTTGAGCTCATTCCAAAACAGCATAAAACACAATATAAAGTGAGTATAAGGATTTTGTAGGGATGAAGTGGAGAGATAAAACAAAGAAAATTTTACACCATTCTTGGAGAAGTTTGCAAGTGGCAAGATAAGAAATCTGAGTTTAATTAGGTTCATGGTGAGAGACAATTGAGAAAAATTTTGCTGAGAAATAATAGGATTAGAACTATGTATTACAAAGATAAAATAAGAGCTAGGCAAGGGATGAATTTGGAGCAAGAGGAGATTAGAGGAATTAACCAGTTAGGAACCTTACAGTAGTACAGGGGAGATTTAGAATGGTGGCAGAGAAAATCGCAGTTTGTAACTGTACACTGGTTGTAATTCGATTTCTTTCTCATTGTATCATTCCACTTACAAAGCAGTATCATTAAGCAGGTAAAAGGCAGATTACAAAACAAATACATTTTCTGTTATATTTCCACAGTCCTAAAAATAAGTGAAGGTGAATGATAATGGCAAAAAATAATGACAAATTATCGATCATGAAAGATAATGGTGTCAATGTTCACTAAAAAATAAACAAGATTATGTAAATGAGAATGATTAAAAGAGTAAGGAGTTTATTATTGGGTGTTGGAGGGTTTGGGAACCTTTTGCTTATTTATTTCTTTATATGTTAAGAAAAAATATAAGTATATTATATTTTCCACTTTTCATTCCCTTCCTAAATATTTTAGCCATAGATTGCTAAATCAAATAATACACGGTTACATACAAAAGTGTCATATGCAAAATGATCAACTACTAATAGGAAAAAGCAAATACCAGACGTCCAAAAGGAGTGAAAATGCAAATATGATTAACATACTGTTTGATCCCATTTTTATGATACCTGAAAGGCAAACTATGAGAACAGCTACAAGGTTAGAGGTTAAGGGTTTCTGTGGGAAGAGAAAATGTAACAAAAAAGGACACAGGAAATTTGGAATGATGGAAATATTCTACACTTTGGTCATGATGACAGTTATCCACTTTATACATTTGTCAGAACTACATCTAAAAGTTAATTTCAATGTATGTGGATTATTAGATTCACTTTACAAACCTAATTTTGGGTTAAATGTGTAGTTTATTATATATATTCACTCTCCAGAGGGAAATAAAACTAAATCAGGTGAAAGCATGTATGTATGTGGTTATTTTTTACAAAAAGCAAATTGCCTGTGCATCCAGCTTTCTTTTTTAGTAAAAGCATCATTAGCATTGCTGTTCATCTATCTTAAAAAGGAAGAAAAATCATAATCACGTGGAGTCCAAAGTCTGACAATTGTCAGATCAAGAATTTCTCAAGTCAAGCATATTTTCCAGAGAATTTTTACCAACAAGCTGTCTCTGTAAGAGACTGAGAAGTGGAAAGATTAGTTCAGTCCTTAATTCATTAATCTAAAATGTTAATTAACATATATCTGTTGGAGCTCTTTCCAGATTCTGGGTACAAAGAAGAAAACATGATAAAACTCTTGCTCTCCTACAGATTATATTCTGGTGGAGAAGATATGTGGAAACTAATAAAATAAAATATAACACAAAATCAGCTTCTGAAAAAATATTATATCAGAGCATCAATTCAACTACTAATACTGGACTAGGAATTGGTTTTCATCCTCAAAATAAATTATCAGTATATCAACAGAATCTTTGGGAAGTTTTCAAATTTTATTGGTGATTCAGTTTAGTCAGTTCAGCTGCTCAGCCATGTCCGATTCTTTGCGACCCCATGGACTGCAGCATGCCAGGCCTCCCTGTCCATCACCAACACCCTCAGTTTACCCAAATTCATGTCCATTGAGTTGGTGATGCCGTCTGACCATCTCATCCTCTGTTGTCCCCTTCTCCTTCTGCCTTCAATCTTTCCCAGCATTGGGGTCTTTTCAAATGAGTCAGCTCTTTGCATCAGGTGGCCAAAGTATTGGAGTTTCAGCTTTAGCATCAGTTCCTCCAGTGAACATTTGGACTCATTTCTTTTAGGATAGACTGGTTGGATCTCCTTTCAGTCTAAGGGATTCTCAAGAGTCTGCTCCAACACCACAGTTCAAAAGCATCATTTCTTCTGTGCTCAGCTTTCTTTCTAGTCCAACTCTCATATCCATACATTACTACTGGAAAAATCATAGCCTTGACTAGATGGACTTTTGTTGACAAAGTAATGTCTCTGCTTTTTAATATATTGTTTGCATTGGTCATAACTTTTCTTCCAAAGAGCAAGCTGTTTTTATTTTCATGACTGCAGTCACCACCTGCAGTGATTTTGGAGCCCTCCCAAAATAAAGTCTGCTACTGTTTCCACTGTTTATCCATCTCTTTGCCATGAAGTGATGGGGCTGAATGCCGTGATGTTTGTTTTCTGAATGTTGAGCTTTAAGCCAACATTTTTTTCATTCTCCACGTTCACTTTCATCAAGAGGTTCTTTAGTTCCTCTTCACTTTCTGCTATAAGGGTGGTGTCATCTGCGTATCTGAGGTGACTGCTATTTTTCCCAGCAATCTTGATTCCAGCTTGTGCTTCATCCAGCCTAGTATTTCTCATGATGTACTCTGCATATAAGTTAAATGAACAGAGTGACAATATACAGCCTTGACATACTCCTTTTCCTATTTGGAACCAGTCTGTTGTTTCATGTCCAGTTCTAACTGTTGATTCTTGACCTGCAAACAGACTTCTCAAGAGGCAGGTCAGGTGGTCTGGTATTCCCATCTCTTTCAGAATTTTCTACATTTTATTGTGATCCATACAGTCAAATGCTTTGGCATAGTCAATAAAGCAGAAATGAATGTTTTTCTGGAACTTTCTTGCTTTTTCAGTGATCCAGTGGATGTTGGCAATTTGGTCTCTGGTTCCTTTGCCTTTCTAAAACCAGCTTGAACATATGGAAGTTCATGGTTAATATATTGTTGAAACCTGGCTTGGAGAATTTTGAGCATTACTTTGCTAGCGTGTGAGATGAGTTCAATTGTGCGGTAGTTTGAGCATTTTTTGGCATTGCCTTTCTTTGCGATTGGAAAGAAAACTAACCTTTTCTAGTTTTATTGGTGATTATCAACAAACTATTATCAACATTGCTTCCCAAGTATTGCAGTGGTAAAGAATTCTCCTGCCAATGCAATAGACACAGGTTCAGTTCCTGGGTCAGAAAGATCTCCTGGAGGAAGAAGTGGCAACCCACTTCAGTAATCTTGCCTGAAAAGTGCCGTGGACAGAGGAGAATGGCAGGTTTCCATGGGGTCACAAAGAGTCAGACATGACTGAGTACGCATGCAGTCATTATCAGTATGAGGTGACTGTGTGCTTGCTTAGTGATATCTGACTCTTTGTAGCCTGCCAGGCACCTCTATCCATGGAGTTTTCCAGAAATGAATTCTAGAGTGGGCTGCCATTTCCTTCTCCTGGGGATCTTTCTGACTTAGGGATCGAACAGGCATCTTCTGTATCTCCTGTAATGGCATGTGGATTGTTTATATCGGAGCCACCTGGGAAGCCCGGCATTATCAATATATTACCCTAAAGGATGATGGAAGATTGTCTGTAAAATGTTAGATTGAAGAGAGAGTGATGGAAGTCTGTTTATCTTATTTCTGGATAAGAAGCTCATGTTTTACATATCCACTATCATCTCCAATACCAATAAATTAATACCAATAAATTAATAATATTATATGTCTGGTGCTGTTCTCAGCAATTTCACATACATTAAACTATAATGTGAAGAAGATGTCCCTCTCCTCATTGGATGAAGCTGGCAGTGGAAGAAACAAAGCAGAGATAAAGTAACTTGCCAAAGGTCTTTTAGCCCATGGTAGCCAGGTAGGCCCCTGATTTCAGGTAGCCTGGTCCCAGAGCCTATGTATGCCTGCTCTGTCTCTTATCTCTGTATACCTTAGCAGGAAAGCTATATCCTTTCAGATACAACTCACAGTAAGGCCATCTGAGACATGGTTGTAGGAAAAATGTTACTGAGTCCAAGCTCCTACTGCTTACCACATGGCAGGCCAATAAATCTAGAGAGGAGGCATTGGAGCAAGGAATAGTGTATTTATTTGGAAAGTCAGCAGACTGAAACCATGGTGTACTAGTGCCCCAAAGAACCATCTTGACAGGATTTAAAAGCTGGGCTTTGTTTTTACTCAATTTAATTTTTTTTTAATAGAACAAAAAGGGGAAGATGAGAAGGTAATATAAAAAAGGTAGTAAGTTGATGTAAATATTTCCTTGTTCCAGCTCAACTCTAGAGGGCACGTGTTAATTTCTTCTTTTCTGTATTTATTCACAGGTGGGCCTGGTAAAGATGTTTCCCATGAGCTTAAACAAAGATATTTTAGCTTAACCCTCAGGCATGGGAGGCAGAGTTCCCAGAAATGGATCATTATATGTACTTTAAGCTATAGGCCACATCCCTTTAGTGATTAACTTATGGCAAAAAGAATAAAATACAAAGGTTAAAGTAAAATAAATGAATCTAATATGAAATCAAATTTATTCCCCCTGCACAAAATTTGAAAGCTCTAGAGTTTAAGGTATACTCTTCCTATCACAAGAAAAAATTCATGGAATTGGTTTGGAATGTCTCTTCCATACCATAAACAGACAGACTCTTTTTTAAATATTAAAAACCAACATGAACACATGTATCTAAAATATGAGAAGCAGAATTTTGTGTCTGCTTTATTCACTATTCTCTTTACACCACCTTAAGACAATGCCCAGCACATATAATTGTTCCGTCAGTACTTTATAGTGTTTCTCTGTGGGTTTCACTGCCAGGCTGTTAGTTTGTCAGATGGCTGTTGGTGTGTCCCTTTTACTAAAGTAACCAATTAGCCTCAAGATGAAGTCCCTCATGCTAAGCCCCATGTCGGCTATCCAAACTTAACTAAATTACTATGTTCTAATCGGGATTGGGGGAAGGAGGAGAAGGGGACGACCAAGGATGAGATGGCTGGATGGCATCACTGACTCGATGGATATGAGTCTAAGTGAACTCCGGGAGTTGGTGATGGACAGGGAAGCCTGACGTGCTGAGATTCATGGAGTCGCAACTTGATCTCTGGTTCCTCTGCTCTTTCTATTCTTTTTTTCCTTTTAATTGCATTATTTTATTTTATTATTACTGTTATTTTTTACTTTACAATACTGTATTGGTTTTGCCATACATCAACATGAATATGCCACGGGTGTATTTATTTTTTAATCAACTAGCAAATACTCAGCATTTTTTGTTTGTTTGCTTCTGTTCAATTTGGTTTATAAAAATCTCTCATCTTGTATAGTTTATTGGAGTTCCTTTTTATCTACTAGATTGGATATTGCTCAATTCATAATTTACTGAATATACACCTATTAGATCAGTAATTTATCCACTGGAAATTTCATTTTAACACTTACAACTTTGTATCTTTTCATTGTGTGTGTGTACTTATTCCTGGTCAGATCTCCCACTGATTAAAATGAGGTTGAAAGGTTGGAGAAATATCAGAGCATTTTTAAAATTTAATGAAGTCACTATTATTATATTCTAGTAAATCCCACTGTGTTATTTCCACTTCAACATTTTTCTATTTTACAAACATTTGGGATTTAATTAGTAAGAAATCATAGTCTAATTGCTAGGTCCTTTACTCATATGCTTGGAATTAATCGCAAGAGCAGGAGACACATATTTTTGTCCTCTCCCTGAAGTGTGACAGAAATGTACTTTCTGATCCTCTTTGGAGTTAGGCATTCTTCTGGTGACCTGTGCAGGTAATAAAACAAGATTGGAAATAACATGTGTCATTTTAAAGTGGAGATTTTAAAGCCAGAAAATAAGTCACTATATTCTCACCACCCTGCCTCAAAAGTTGTATCAGTGGTATTGACTCTGAGTTTCCATCTAGCTGTGTCCCTGAGGTCCCAGAGTTACTCAATGAGCAAAACCATTTTGATTCTCTGCAGTGGCTTATAACATGAAAATGTGATTATCTTCATTTTGCTATATCCCTGAGATTTGGGAGTTGTTACTATAGCCTGTTATGATGTAAGAAAGAATATCCTACCCCATACTTGATAAAGTAAGAGATACTACTTATTACCAAATCTCTTTCATTCAGTTGCCCACCTGCCACTCCTGGGTGAAGGTGGTCAAAAGGTGTAAACTTCTAGTCATCAGATACATAAGTACTGGGGTTGCAGTGTACAGTGTGATGACTAAGTTAGCACATTACATGTGCTCAGTCTCTCAATCACGTCCAACTCTTCGTAAACTCATGGACTGAGGTCCGCCAAGTTTCTCTGGCCATTGAATTTTTCAGGTATTAATACTGCAATGGGTTGCCATTTCATACTCCAGGGAATCTTCCTGACTCAGGGATCAAATCTGCTACTCTTGAGTTTCTTGCATTGGCAGACAGATTCTTTGCCACTGCGTCACCTTGAAAGCCCCATAGTTAACATTGCTGTATGATATATTTGAAAGATGTTGAAAGAATGGATCCTAAGAGTTCTCATACAATATTTTTTGTCTGTTGTTTTGATATACTACAAAGGATATTAACTAAACTTATCATGGCTATCATACGTATAAATCAAGTTATTATGCTATATACTTTGCATTAACACTGTGCTTTGTGTCAATTATATATAAATATAAATCTCAATAAAACTGGAAAAATACACTAGGAAAAATTTTTTAAAAAGCACCAGACCCTGTGCTAAGTTATTTCTACACTTCACTTTCCTAATGATAAATGATTTGCTTCAGGACATGCATTTGCAATGTTCCCTTATAACAATCATGTGCATTGTCTGGATAACCACACCGATTGTACAGCAGTGAAAACTGAAGCTCATGAGAGTTCTCTATATGCCCAAGGATCCACAGCTAAAGGTCTTTCTTACTTCAAATCATGTGCTCTTTCATGATGCCATATAGTCCACCTGGTTCATGTCACACTTTTAAAGCATTCTTCTGCATTTTGCCTTCAACTTGTTAAAAGTATTTGGCTACTTTTTAGAGTAAATATTTTAAATGAAAATAAATTTCCTGCCTTGCATCTCTGGGAAGTGACAAAATGCTATACTGAGAAGAATATCAGATGTGGATACCATGAATGCAGTTTACTCAGGCAAGAGTCGTAAGGAAGCAGTGGAGAACTACTGCTGGAGATGTAACATAGGAACTTACTGCTGGAAGTACAACAAAGGATTATAGTGACTATTTTCCATCCCTTAAAAAGTGCACAGCAAAATGACTGGATTTCATAACAAATTCAACAATTAAATATTTGCTCTCTAAACTGGTAATAAAATATTAATGCTGGCATAACTTCAATAAATCAGAATTCAACAAATAATTATACTTCATTATTATAAATTCATTTTATACTTGATTTTCAATATATTAAAGTAAAATGCATTAAAAATGAGGACTCGGGACTTCCCTGGAGGTCCAGTGGTTAAGATCCTGCCCTTCCAGTGCAGGGGGTGTAGGTTCAAACACTGGTCAGGGAAATAAAATCCCACATGCCACAGGGTCAAAAAAAAAAAAAGTACATAAAATTATGAAATCATTCCAAAATGCAAATTCTAGCTATTAGTTTTTATTATATTTACTTATATATATGTACAGATATTAAAGTGAAAATGAAAGTTGCTCAGCCATGTCCAACTCTTTACCACCACATGGACTATAAAATTCATGGAATTCTCCAGGCCAGATCTTCCCAACCCAGGAACTGAACTGGGGTCTCTTGCCTTGAAGTCAGATTCTTTACCAACTGACTTATCACATATACACATATGGTTAGCTTTTATATATATATATATGGTTAGCTTAATCATAGCCCCCCAAAATATGTCAACCATCTAATCTTCAGAATTGGCGAATAGTATCTGATATAGAATGATACTAAATGTGATTTTGTATGGAAAAGATATACCTAAACTTAAGTTTTTGAGAGGAGGAATTTTATCTATATTATCAATAGCTAACTAAAGTGTTACTCGCGCAGTCATGCCCAAATCTTCCTGACTTCATGGACTATAGCCCATCAGGCTGTTATGTCCATGGGATTCCCAGGCAATAATATTGGAGTGGATTGCCAGGCCACAAAGGCAAACTCTTTTTGGCTAACACTCACAGAGGAGAAAGCTTTGTTAAGTTGGAAGCAGCTATTGGGATGACGTATCTTGAAGCCCAGGAATGTCAGCAGCCTACAGAACCAGGAAGATAAAAAGAAGGGATTCCCCCAGAGAGCCTCAGGAAGGTGTGCAGCCTCACAATGCTTTGGTTTGGGATCTGCCTTTCAGAACTTGAGAGAATAAAATTCTTTTGTTTCTCAAGCTACCTGATCTTTAGTAGCAGCAACTGGGATGCTGCTATAACACATAATTAAAATGTCTTTAGGACTGATAATGGGTGGAGGCTAGAAGAATTCAGAGGTGCATGATAAACAAGAGAAACTAAGACACATATATTTAGACGTTTTTAACCAAAAGATTTATACATGTTTTCATCAACATGCAGCATATTTACTGTTGCTCCATAATAGATCTTACTGAGAACACTATAACCTAAATTCAAAAAGAAAAAGAACTTGAAAAAAAAAATTGAGGGCCAAAACAGAATACCTGTATGGGAGAGAAATATATGAATCAAATCATTCATTCATGCCAGTAACTCTGCTAATGGCTAAATGGAGGACAATCACTTTCATAATGCTGTGTAATATGAAATCTCACCTTGCCAATATAATTCTTAAACAGAGTTAAATTTATTTTAAAGACTTTTAGTACTACCAAGTTCCCTTTGGGTTTCTCTGGTAGCTCAACTGGTAAAGAACCTGCCTGCAAAGCAGGAGACCCTGGTTTGATTCCTGGGTGGGGAAGATCCCCTGGCGAAGGGATAGGCTACCACTCCAGTATTTTGGGGTTTCCCTGGTAGCTTAGATGGTAAAGTATCCACCTGCAATGCGGGACACCTGGATTTGATCCCTGGGTTGGCAAGATCCCCTGAAGGATGGCATGAAAACCCACTCCAGTATTGTTTCCTGGAGAATCCCCATGGACAGAGGAGCCTGGAGAGCTATAGCCCATTGAGTAGCAAAGAATGGGAAACTAATGAGCTATTAAGCATGCAAGTTCCTTTCAAGGATGTTTGTACCAATGAAAGTGTTTATAACAATGAAAGTGACCATGAGTGGTCATTATTATATAAACTTTTGCCAATTTGTAGACTTCATCATCTTGTTTTGTTTGGACAGTCCACTATGTTTCAATCTTGTGTGCATGCTAAGTCTTGTCCAATTTCTAGCAACCCTCTGGACTGTAGCCTGCTAGGTTCCTCTGTCCATGAAATTCTCTGGGCAAGAATAAGTGGAGTGGGTTGCCATTTCCTGACTCCAGAGGATCTTCCTGACCTAGAGATGGAACCTGTGTCTCTTATGCCTCATGCATTTGCAGGTGAATTCTTTACCACTAACACCACCTGAGAAGCCCTTCTTCATTTTAAAGTGAATCAACTTGAATAGTGATGGAACTAAAGTGATTTTAAAATACCAGGTATACCTTCAAAGATGGAAAAGGAATCATATCTCAAGAAATGGACCAACCTTCTGCAAGCTGTAAAATACAAGGATATTCTTCTCAAAAGCATTGATGGCATGTTGCTTTTAGCCTGGTGAGACTATTCAGAACTTCTGATCTCCTTGACTTTAAGATTATAATTTTGTGTTGCTTTAAGATGATGGTAACTTTGTGATATTTGCTGTATCAGCAACAAAACACAAAAATAAACTCAAAATGGATTAAAGATCTAAACATAAGACCAGAAACTATAAAACTCCTAGAGGAGAACATAAGCTAAACACTCTCCGACATAAATCACAGCAGGATCCTCTATGATCCACCTTCAAGAATATTGGAAATAAAAGAAAAAATAAACAAATGGGACCTAATTGAAATTAAAAGCTTCTGCACAACAAAGGAAACTATAAGCAAGGTGAAAAGACACCTTTCAGAATGGGAGAAAATAATAGCAAATGAAGCAACTGACAAAGAATTAATTTCAAAAATATACAAGCAACTCCTGCAGCTCAATTCCAGAAAAATAATACAGACGGCTAACAAACACATGAAAAGATGCTCAACATCAGTCATCATCAGAGAAATGCAAATCAAAACCACAATGAGGTACAATTTCATGCCAGTCAGAATGGCTGCTATCCAAGTCTACAAGCAATAAATGCTGGAGAGTGTGGAGAAAGGGAACCCTCTTATACTGTTAGTGGAAATGCAAACTAGTACAGCTACTATGAACACTGTGGACATTCCTTAAAAAACTGGAAATAGAACTGCCATGTGACCCAGCAATCCCACAGCTGGGCATATACACCGAGGAAACCAGAATTGAAAGAGACACATGTACCCCAATGTTCACTGCAGCACAGTTTATAATAGCCAGGACATGGAAGCAACCTAGATGTCCATCAGCAGACGAATGTATAAAAAAGCACTGGTATGTATATACAATGGAATATTACTCAGCCATTGAAAATAATACATTTGAATCAGTTCTAATGAGGTGGATGAAACTGGAGCTGATTATACAGAGTGAAATAAGCCAGAAAGAAAAACACCAGTACAGTATACTAACACATATATATGGAATTTAGAAAGATGGTAATGATAATCCTGTATGAGAAACAGCAAACGAGACACAGATGTCTAGAACAGTCTTTTGGACCGTGAGAGAGGGCTGAGTGAGATGATTTGGGAGAATGGCATTGAAACATGAATATTATCATATGTGAAACAAATCGCCAGTCCAGGTTCAATGCATGATACAGGATGCTGGGGGCTGGTGCACTGGGATGACCCAAAGGGATGGTATGGGGAGGGAGATGGGCGTGGGGTTCAGGATGGGAAACACATGTACATACGTGGCAGATTTATGTCAGTGTATGGTAAAGCCTGGTAGGCTGCGGTCCATGGGGTCGTGAAGAGTCAGACACGGCTGAGCGACTTCCCTTTCGCTTTTCACTTTCATGCATTGGAGAAGGAAATGGCAACCCACTCCAGTGTTCTTGCCTGGAGAATCCCAGGGACGGAGGAGCCTGGTGGGCTGCTGTCTATGGGGTTGCACAGAGTCGAACACGACTGAAGTGACTTAGCAGCAGTGGCATGGGAAAATCAATACAATATTGTGAAGTAATTAGTCTCCAATTAAAATAAATTTATGTTAAAATATATTTGTCAGTGTTGTTGTTTGAATCAAAAGCTCATTTATATGTATGGATAAATAGTATTCCATAGCACAGGTTTAATGCTGTGTGTTCTCTTGATGAAGGTTATATTGGTTGCCTCTGGGTGGTTTTAGAGTAAGCATAGGCTTTTGGCTTATGTGGTGAATACCTAGGAGTGAGATTGCTGGGTTATATACTAAGTTTAAACTCTTTCAAGAAAATGGCAAACTGTCTTCCGGCTGTCCCATGTTACATTTCCACCCACATAAATGAGAGTTTGTGTTGTTCCAGAAATTGTTATTGTCAGTTCTCTGTAGCTTAGTAATCTTGATTAGTGATGTTTATAATATTTTTAATCCAGTCACAACATTTTTGGCTGTAACTTTATTAAAGGAACTATGACTGTTCTCATCTATCTATCTGTCTATCTAATGTTAATATTTTATTCTGCAAATAGATTGTTACTTTATCTCCAATATTTTCAAAATACTTTCCAGTTCATAGATATACTTGTAAATATTGGGGAAATCTTTTCTATATTATTTTTTATGAACTAAAAGGGTTATGAAATAGTGTAGAATGCCGCATGTTTACATGGCTAGATACTAATTTAGGTACAGGATAAAATTTTAGTTTCCTTGTATAACAGAGAATTACTTTCTACAAACAAACCAAACTATTATTGTGACCTTAGGCTCTGGTTTACATGTTTCTATGAAGCCAAACCTTTACAGTTAATCTCATAGATCAAAAACTGAAGACATTTGGAAAGAAATGATTACTTCTGAAAATAGAATAAATAACATAAAGTTAGACATGATGGTTTGCTGGCATTTAATAGACTAAAAACTGACATATTCACTTTTAGTTCCTCACACATATAAATATAGCTGAGACAACCTCTTAACTTTGATGTCATTTTCTTACCTCTCAATCTTTGTTTGCCATTTGATCGACAAGCAATCAACACTTCTATCCTTTTTCTTTTTCTTGAAATATGTTTATGATTTTTAAAATTTATTTACTTCAGATGATCTTGCATCTGGATCACCCTGAGGAAAATAGAATCAAAGAGAGCGCTTTTATCTTTTAGTTTCACTGTTAAAAAAATATTTTCTGTTAGCTGTTATAGAATGGTAGGAATTAAATAAGAAACAACCTAGGCAAGTCTTTAAGAGAACATAAAGGTAAATTTATTCCTTTTTATTTAGGCATAGTAAAATGAGTCTGTTATAAATATCCTCACATGTCTGAGGAAATAAAATACCTGATCAATGGACCTCGCCATTATTATCTTGCTGTTTATTGTGAGAAACATTAATGTTTAACCATATAACAGAGTAAGCAATGTCTTACACTGCATTTACACACAGCTTCACACATTTCCAACCTGTGGCCGGTGAATGATATTTTCCTTTCCTCATCTTGGAGAGTGTCCATAGCTTCCTTACTGAACACAGTCATAACATAGGCATTAGTGAGTATCTGTTATCAAAGTGGAGACTTCACAATTTCACATAAGTCCAGCACTTGATTAGTCAAAACGCATTTCTTTCAGAAGAGTGAAAAACAATGTGGTATTAATTTTCTAGAGTTGACATAACAAAATACATACACTAGGTCCCTTAAGCAACAGAAATTTATTTCTCACCATTCTGCAGGCTGGAAATGCAGGGTCAAGTTGTTGGCAGGGGTGACTTCTCTTGGTTATTCTTCTCTCTCTGTGTCCTCAGGGGCTCTTTGCTCTATATGCACAGAATCCTGCTCTCTCTTAATTTTCTTAAGGAAATGTCAGTGATATTGGTTTTGAACCCACCCAAATGAACTCATTCATCTTTATTTAACACTTAAAATGCTCTCTCCAAATGCAATCACATTCTGAGGTTCTGGGGATTAGAACTTCCAGATATGACTGTTGAGGGGATACAATTCAGTCCATAACAGATAGATGTGCAAGTTTTCAGGTATTTTTAAATGCAGGAATAAAATATGAGGAGAGTAAGAATTTCTTAGATGCCAGGAACTAAAGGAGATCAATAACATTACAAAGCATGAAGAATACTAAAGTCAATTTTCACCATAAGAAATTTTGAGTTTCATGGTCTTGTTAGAAGCGTGGAACATGAAACAAACTTCAGAGTCCATACACATTTTGGAGTCTAATAGAAATTACCTCCCACAGAAATATGATTGCATTTCTACATTTTCAGTATAACAGTAAGATAAAATATAATTGTATTCTCTTATAGGAGACATGAAATTTGTGATTAACTTGTTTGGAGCTATGAAATAAATAACTAAAAATAAGAGAGAGGTTGACAAACTATTTTTTTAAATAATCAATTTCTTAATGATATTTCTTGCCAATTACTTTTTAAAATTTATTTTGACTCATAAATTTAGTTTAGTATGCATTGAACAGTTTGACACATTCTTTCATTGTTATACACCCCAAACCTAACATCCACAGAACTGGTATAGAAAATTCCAGCACCCAAAGGCTTTTTCCTGATCAATATCACCTTCCCAAAATATAACCAGTATTCTGACCTCTATTACTATTGATTGGTTTTGTCTGGTTTTGTACTTTAAATCAGGAATGGGACTGCTGTTGCTAAGTCACTTCAGTCGTGTCCAACTCTGTGCGACCCCATAGATGGCAGCACACCAGGCTCCTCTGTCCCTGGGATTCTCCAGGCGAGAACATTAGAGTGGGTCAGAAATGGGACTAGAAAGGTGGAAATGAAGTTTTGGAGTTACAAATAACTCAGCAATAGAGATAAAAAGACATTTTAATACAATATGTTTAAAAAAGAAAATTTACTGAAAAATATCCATAGTGAACAAAATGACAAAATATGAAAGCAAGCCTCAGACTTTAGATTGTCAATCAGGCCATTGAATTTTAGCCAGATTGTTGCATATACATGAATATCTTAAAGTGGAAATTGTATTTCCTTGATGCATAATGATGTTGAGTGGTTCTTATTTATTTATTTTTGATTTGAAAACATTCTTTTGTGAAGGATCTGCGTATTTTTTTTTTATTAATCTGTGAGAACTTTTTTATGTATTCTGGATATGAATCATTTAACATACATTTTTCTGGTTTCTTTCTTTTTCATTCATTTTATGATATCTTTAGATCAACATACTTCTTATTTATAATAAATTTGAATGCATTTATTCTTTCTTACTTATAATTATTTTAATACTTAGGCTGTATGGTAGGAAGAATAATGCCTTCCTCACACACACTAAAGATTCACACCTTAATCCTTACAACATATATCATTTACCTGCAGAGACTTTGTAGATGTGATTATTTTAAAGGTTAATTTAAAGGTCTTGAAACATGAAGATTATCTTGGGATGTCTGGAAGGGTCAAATGAAATCACAAATTTAGGATATAATGTAAGAGTCAGAAAAAGGAGATGTGACCACAAAAGTGATAGCTGTGATGATGTTATGTTGCTGGCCTTAAAAATGTAGAAAGGAGCCAGGAGTCAACGTTGTAGGAAGCGTGTAGAAACTGAAAAACGCTGTTTCAGTTCTCCCTGTTGCCTCCATAAGGAAAACAACTGTGCTGACATGCTGGTTAGAAGACTTCTGACCCTTAGAACAGCAAAATAACAATTCCGTTGTTTTTTTTTTTTTTTTTAAGCTACTGTATTTGTAGTAATTTGTTAAACAGAAATAGAAAACATTTTGGTGCCTGGAAGTAATAAATAATAAATATCTAAATACTTGGAATTTGGGGTAGGATTGTATAATGTGTAGAGCATGAGGAATTTGAGGAGCATGATAGAAAAAGCCTAGTTTGACTTGAACAGATTCTTAACAAAAATGTGAATATTAACAACCTTGCTAGTGAGAACTCAAGAAGTAATTAGCAAAAAATCTTTACTGGAATACTTACATCAGCATAGACAAGCTTTTGGTAGAAAGGGGAATATTAGAGGAAATTTTGGTGACAATTTGGAAGGAAATGAGGCATATGCTATTGGAAATTGGATAAAAAGAATTCTTTATTATACAGTAGGAGAAATCTTACTTAGTTGAATTACTTCCTGTAGTTAAAGAATAAAAGGCAGAACTTATAAATGATAAACTTGGATATCCAACTGAGGCAATTTCCAACTAAATTCTAAAGGGTGTATAGTAATTTCTTGTTGCTGCTTATAGTAAAATGTTGCATACATAGAATAGGAAGGAAGAAATGTTAAGTAAAAAGCAGCCATGGCTTCACAATAATGATAATTCTCAATTTATTCAAATTGCAGTAATTAATAAAATTGCTCAGTCCTGTCCGATTCTTTGTGACTCATGGACTATATAGTACAAGGAACTCTCCAGGCCAGAATAGTGGAGTGGGTAGCCATTCCCTTTTCCAGGTATCCTCCCGATCCAGGGATCAAACCCAGGTCTCCTGCATTGCAGGTGGATTCTTTAGCATCTGAGCCATCAGGAAAGCCACTATAAATAATGATATAATTAGGGCAATTACAGTAGGAACCTAGGGATATAACTGAATCTCTTAGAAGGGTCAAAAGATTATTTGCTTACAGAAGTCCTCTACAAACAAATTAAACATGTGATTCATAGATTCTCTCAGCCACATCAACATAGAAACCAAGAATGAAGGTAGGATTATTCTGGAAAGATCTGTGAGGAGCCTTTGTCTAATGCAATTAATTCCCCTGAAATACACAGGGAACCTACAGGGTTATTGCAAATGATGCACCAATAGAAACACTGAGAGCATGAGCTATAAGGTAAAGAAGGTAAACAAATGAAGGCTATAAGACTCACAAAATTCTACAGGAAGGAAAGAGGTGAATAAAATTTCTTTAATATAAATGCATGCTATCTTCATGAAAAAGGAAGGAGATTCTAAGAGTGAAACCTTGAGTAACAGCATGGACTCATGAAACATAGAAGATTATTATTAAACCTTGAAGCTTAACTCTGTTACCTAGACTGATTTCAGATTGTTTTGACAAGTGACTCTTTATTTTTCATTGTTTTCACTTTAGAAAGGGCATTGTCTATTCCCTGTTTACAATTCCTGGCCCAACATTGTATTTTGGGAGCATATGACTTTTTTTCCTAGTTTTGTAGCCCACGGATGGACTGGAGTTTTGTCCCAGGGACAAACTTACTAGAGTCTCATTCACATCTGATTTAGATGATACTTAAGCCTTGTCCCTTGGACTGCAAGGAGATCCAACCAGTCCATTCTGAAGGAGATCAGCCCTGGGATTTCTTTGGAAGGAATGATGCTGATGCTGAAACTCCAGTACTTTGGCCACCTCATATGAAGAGTTGATTCATTTTAAAAAGACTCTGATGCTGGGAGGTATTGGGGGCAGGAGAAGAAGGGGATGACAGAAGATGAGATGGCTGGATGGCATCACTGACTCGATGGGAGTGAATCTGAGTGAACTCTGGGAGTTGGTGATGGACAGGGAGGTCTGGCGTGCTGCGAAGCATGGGATCTCAGTCAGACACGACTGAACGACTGAACTGAACTGAACTGAAAGCCTTTTACATCCACGGTAAGAGAAACCCAAGTACGATGGTTGTTAGAAGGCATCAGAGGGCAGACACACTGAAACCAAGGTGAAGGTGAAGTCGCTCAGTTGTGTCCTACTCTTTGCAACCCCCTGGACTGTAACCTACTAGGCTTCTCCATCCATGGGATTCTCCAGGCAAGAATACTGGAGTGGATTGCCATTTCCTTCTCTAGGGAATCTTCCCGACCCAGGGATCAAACCCGGGTCTCCCGCATTGGAGGCAGACGCTTTAACTTCTGAGCTACCAGGGAAGCACAGAAAACTAGCCAATCTGATCACAAGAACCACAGCCTTGTCTAACTCAATGAAACTAAGCCATGCTGTGTGGAGCCACTCAAGTTGGGAGGGTTATGGTGGAGAGGTCTGACAGAATGTGGTCCACTGGAGAAGGGAATGGCAAACCACTTCAGTTTTCTTGCCTTGAGAACCCCATGAACAGTACAGAAAAGCAAAAATGAAAGAAAACTGAAAGGGGAACTCTTCGGGTCGGTAGGTGCCCAATATGCTACTAAAGATCAGTGGAGAAATAACTTCAGAGAGAATGAAGGGATGGAGCCAAAGCAAAAACAATACCCAGTTGTGGATGTGATTGGTGATAGAAGCTAGGTCTGATGCTATAAAGAGCAACATTGCATAGGGACCTGGAATGTCAGGTTCATGAATCAAGGCAAATTGGAAGGGGTCAAACAGGAGATGGCAAGAGTAAATGTTGACATTCTAGGAGTCAGTGAACTACAATGGACTAGAACGGATGATTTTAACTTAGATGATCATTATATCTACTACTGTGGGCAGGAATCCCTTAGAAGAAATGTAGTGGCCATCATGGTCAACAAAAGAGTCCAAAATGCAGTACTTGGATGCAATTTCAAAAACAATAGAATGATCTTTGTCCATTTTCAAGGCAAATCACTCAATATCATGGTAATCCAAGCCTATGTCCCAACCAGTAAATCCCTTAGAAGAAATGTAGTGGCCATCATGGTCAACAAAAGAGTCCAAAATGCAGTACTTGGATGCAATTTCAAAAACAATAGAATGATCTTTGTCCATTTTCAAGGCAAATCACTCAATATCATGGTAATCCAAGCCTATGTCCCAACCAGTAACACTGACAAAGCTGAAGTTGAATGGTTCTATTAACACCTACAAGATCTTTCAGAACTAACACCCCCCAAAGA
The DNA here is from genome assembly GCA_006408675.1 of Madoqua kirkii. Classification (NCBI taxonomy): domain Eukaryota; kingdom Metazoa; phylum Chordata; class Mammalia; order Artiodactyla; family Bovidae; genus Madoqua; species Madoqua kirkii. The sequence goes on from SJYC01107864.1 coordinate 20,893, forward strand.
TGTCGTTTTCATTATAGGGGACAAGAATGCAGAAGTAGGAAGTCAAGAAACACCTGAAGCAACAGGTAAATTTGGCCTTGGAGTATGGAATGAAGCAGGGCAAAGGCTAATAGAGTTTTGCCAAGAGAATGCACTGGTCATAGCAAAAACCCTTTTCCAACAACACAAGAGAAGACTCTACACATGGACATCACCAGATGGTCAACCCCGAAATCAGATTGATTATATATTTTATAGCCAAAGATGGAGAACCTCTATATAGTCAGCAAAAATAAGACCAGTAGCTGACTGTGGCTCAGATCATGAACTTTTTACTGCCAAATTCAGACTTAAATTGAAGAAAGTAGGGAAAACAACTAGACCATTCAGGTATGACCTAAATCAAATCATTTATGATTATGCAGTGGAATTGAGAAATATATTTAAGGGACTATATCTGATAGAGTTCTTGATGAACTATGGATGGAGGTTCATGACACTGTACAGGAGACAGGAATCAAAACCATCCCCGTGGAAAAGAAATTCATAAAAGCAAAACAGCTGTCTGAGCAAGCCTTGCAAATAGCTGTGAAAAGAAGAGAAGCGAGAAGCAAACGAGAAAAGGAAAGATATAAGCATCTGAATGCAGAGTTCCAAAGAATAGCAGAGAGAGATAAAAAAGCCTTGCTCAGTGATCAGTGAAAAGAAATAGAGGAAAACAACAGAATAGGGAAGACTACATATCTCTTCAAGAAAATTAGAGATACCAAAGGAACATTTCATAAAAAGATGGGCTCGATAAAGGATATAAATGGTATGTACCTAACAGAAGCAGAAGATATTAAGAAGAGGTAGCAAGAATACACAGAAGAACTGTGCAAAAAAGAGCTTCAAGACTGAGATAATCACGATGGTGTGATCACTCACCTAGGGCTAGACATCTTGGAGTGTGAAGTCAAGTGGTCCCATCACTACGAACAAAGCTAGTGGAGGCGATGGAATTCCAGGTGAGCTATTTCAAATCCTAAAAGATGATGCTGTGTAAGTTTTGTACTCAATATGCCAGTAAATTTGGAAAACACAGCAGTAGCCAAAGAACTGGAAAAGGTCAGTTTTCATTCGAATCCCAAAGAAAGTAAATACCAAGAATGCTTCAAACTACCACACAGTTGCATTCATCTCACATGCTAGTAAAGTTCTGCTCAAAATTCTGCAAGCCAGGCTTCAGCAATACATGAACTGTGAACTTCCAGATGTTCAGGTTGTTTTTTAGAAAAGGCAGAGGAACTGATTCAAATGTATTATTTTTAATGGTTGAGTAATACTCCATTGTGTATATGTACCATAGCTTTTAACACATTTGAATCAGTTCTAATGAGGTGGATGAAACTGGAGCTGATTATACAGAGTGAAGTAAGCCAGAAAGAAAAATGCCAATACAGTATACTAACACATGTATATGGAATTTTAAAAGATGGTAATGATAACCCTGTATGCAAGACAGCAAAAGAGACACAGAAGTATAAAACGGACTTTTGGACTCCATGGGAGAGGGAGAGGGTGGGATGATTTGGGAGAATGGCATTGAAACGTGTATACTATCATGTAAGAAATGAATCGCCAGTCTATGTTCGATATAGATACAGGATGCTTGGGGCTGGTGCACTGGGATGACCCAGAGAGATGATATGTGGAGGGAGGTGGGAGAGGGTTTCAGGATTGGTAACTCATGTACACCCATGGTGAATTTATGTCAATGTATGGCAAAACCAATACAGTATTGTAAAGTAAAAAATAACAGTAATAATAAAATTTAAAAATAGTGCAATTAAAAGAAAAAAAAAAAGAATAGAAAAAGCAGAAGAACCAGAGATCAAATTGCCAACATCCGTTGGATCATCAAAAAAACAAAAGAGTTCCAGAAAATCATCTATTTCTGCTTTATTGACTATGCCAAACCCTTTAACTCTGCGGACCACCATAAACGGAAAATTCTGAGAGAGACGGGAATACCAGACCACCTAACCTGCCTCTTGAGAAACCAGTATGCAGGTCAAGAAGCAACAGTTAGAACTGGACGTTGAACAACAGACTGATTCCAAATAGGAAAAAGAGTACTTCAAGGCTGTATATTGTCACCCTGCTTGTTTAACTTATATGCAGAGTACATCATGAGAAACGCTGGGCTGGAAGAGACACAAGCTGGAATCAAGATTGCTGGGAGAAATATCAATAACCTCAGATATGCAGATGACACCACCATTATGACACCACCATTAAGTGAAGAGGAACTAAAGAGCCTCTTGATGAAAGTGAAAGAGGAGAGTGAAAAAGTTGGTTTAAAGCTCAACATTCAGAAAACTAAGATCATGACATCTGGTCCCATCACTTCATGGAAGATAAATAGGAAACAGTGGAAATAGTGTCAGAGTTTATTATGAGGGGCTCTAAAATCACTACACATGGTGATTACAGCCATGAAGTTAAAAGACGCTTATGCCTTGGAAGGAAAGTTAGCCTGTTGAAAAGCAGAGACATTGCTTTGCCACCAAAGTCCATCTAGTCAAGACTATGGCTTTTCCAGTGATCATGTTTGGATGTGAGAGTTGGACTGTGAAGAAAGGTGAGTGCTGAAAAATTGATGCCTTTGAACTGTGGTGTTTGAGAAGAATTTTTTTTTGAATTTATTTTATTATTATTATTATTATTAATTTTTTGCTTTACCAGATTGTATTGGTTTTGTCATACATCAATGCGAGACAGAAAAGAGACACAGATATATGAAGAAGACTCTTGAGAGTCCCTTGGACTGCAAGAAGATCCAACCAGTCCATCCTAAATGAGATCAGTCCTGGGTGTTTATTAGAAGGACTGATGCTGAAGCTGAAACTCCAATACTTTGGTCACTTCATGTGAAATGTTGACTCACTGGAAAAGACCCTGATGCTGGGAGGGTTTGGGGGCAGGAGGAGAATGGGACGACAGAGGATGAGATGGCTGGGTGGCATCACTGACTCGATGGACATGAGTTTGAGTGAACTCCAGGAGTTGGTGATGGACAGGGCGGCCTCGTGTACTGTGATTCATAGGGTCGCAAAAAGTCGGACACCACTGACCGCCTGAACTGAACTGAACTAAGCCTTTAAACTGATGAATGTTAAATGAAATCTTGGATTATAAATATATTCTCCAATGAGTTGAAACATCTGACAATATTGTTATGGAATGAATGTGCTTTGTATGTGGATGAATATATATATATATTTAGGGGCCAGAAGTCATCAACAAAAATGTTCAGATTCTAATTTGTCAAACTTGTGAATGTTACCTTATGATGAAAAAAAAAAAAAACAGAAACATGCAGATGTGATCAAATTGTGTCTTCTGATGGAGAAATCATTGTAGATAATGTGGTGGGCACAATAAATAATCAGTGGCCTTATAAGAGGTATTCAAGTGGTCAGAAAAAGAGATACAAGTTGAAGAATTCTGTTTTATTGACTTTGGAGATGGAAGGAGTGCCCATCAGACAAGTAATACAAGTAGACACAAGAATCAAGAATATACAAGGAAACATATTCATTCCTAGAGTATTTCAAAAGAACACAATCCTTTCTATACCTTAATTTTAGGACTTCTATCCTTCAATATTATGAAACAATATATTTGTGTTGTTTTCAGCCTCTGTTTATGATATTTTTTACAATGGCAATTGGAAATGAATACTATCAAAATAAAGAGACATGAATTTATCTCAAAAACGTAAATATACTTCCCTTCAATTCTAGCTAGAAGATTTACTGTTGTACCTTTAACATGTAAGTATATAATCCACCTCAAATGGCATGGATAATCAAATAAGCCAAAACTACCTTATTAACACCCTCAATTACAATGATGCATGTGCAATCTGTTTAAAAAAAAAAAAAAGTTGATATACATTGTTGACCTGTTTCTAGACTCTCTGTGTTATTTCATTGGTCTATATTTCTTTACTCACACTTTATTCACGTTCGATATCTTGTCTCTTATAAGAATCGCTTTCTAGTTTTATGTTATGAATTACATTTGTCTCAGTGGTGTTTCCTTACATTGCATATGTAGACAAAAATGAAGAAACATAGACAGAGATTTCCAAAAATAAAGCCTAATTAAGAATATTTCAAAGTACTCTTTAGGCATGAAATTCTACAAGGCAGAGGATAAACAATGAAGATGGTAGTATATGGTTAATTCTAAGCAAACATTGACCATAAAAACAACACAATATAAAAGAACAGAATACAACTAAAATGCATCACAACAACAGCATATATATTACAGGAAAACAAAACTAAACTAAGCTTAAGTATTCTAAATTGGGTGATGTAATCTGGGTATGCCAGAGATTATGATCCCTCTTCATTTCATATGCTAAATAAGCCTATTAAAATTTATAGGCTAAGTAAAGTATTGCTAACAAACTACATAATTTTTTAACAAGTAGAAGTAAAAATGTAATGTACATTCTAATCTAAATGAAGAGAAAGAAGGGAATAAGATAGGAAGAAATTTGAAATAAGCTAAAAGAAACCACATTTATAGGATATGAAAAACTAAACTAAAACTGATGACCTAAATCCAAGGTTGACTGGCTGACACCTGGTGAGTACTGACCTTGGCTCCACTAGATAACTTGTTCTTATGTTTTTTGTATTTTCAAATTGTGTGGTCTCTCACCACCATACTGCTCATTCTTTTTTTTTTTTTAATTTTGTTTTTACTTTATTTTACTTTACAATACTGTATTGGTTTTGCCATACATTGACATGAATCCGCCCCAGGTGTATACGAGCTCCCAATCCTGAATCCCCTTCCCACCTCCCACCCCATATCACCTCTCTGGATCATCCTCCTGCACCAACCCCAAGCATCCTGTGTCCTATATTGAACATAGACTGGCACTTCATTTCTTATATGATAGTATACATGTTTCAATGCCATTCTCCCAAATTATCCCACTCTCTCCCTCTCCCTCAGAGTTCAAAAGTCCATTCTATACATCTGTGTCTCTTTTGCTGTCTTGCAACCCCAAACTGTATTAGTTTAGCGTCTGATGTGGAAAATACATTTGTGACAGTCATTAGGTTATCTTGGTCTTCTATTTTGGACAAGCAGATTTTTTTTTTGGCCTAATAATATAATATTTGCTATATTTTTTCTTGGATCCTTATTTGGTGGTTCATATGTATCTTCAAATGTTAAGGGGAAAAAGAAACTTTAGAAGCAGAAAATAATCTTGCGAGTACAAAGCATCATGGAAATATGGATAAGTACATCAAAAAAGTATTCTGTGCTAAATAAATACTAAATTAAACAAAAACTAAAATCAACTTGGAATTATGTATTGCTATAAAATAGGCACACTATGTTATCAAATTTTTCAAGTGTAAAAGACCCTCAATGTTACTTAGCCAAATTATAGTTTCAGTCAGTCAGTTCAGTCACTCAGTCGTGCCTGACTCTGTGAACCCATGGACTGCAGCATGCCAGGCCTCCTTATCCATTGCCAACTTCCACAGTTTACTCAAACTCAACTCCATTGAGATGGTGATACCATCCAACAATCTCATCGTCTGTTGTCCCTTTCTCCTTCTGCCTTCAGTCTTTCCCAGCATTAGGATCTTTTCAAATAAGTCAGTTCTTCACATCAGGTGGCTAGAGTATTGAAGCCTCAGCTTCAGCATCAGTCCTTCCAATGAATATTCAGGACTGATTTCCTTTTGGATGGACTGGTTGGATCTGCTTGCAGTCCAAATGATTCTCAAAAGTCTTATTCAACACCACAATCAAAAGCATCATTTCTTTGGTGCTCAGCTTTCTTTATAGCCCAATTCTCATATCCATATATGAGTACTGGAAAAACCATAGCTTTGACTAGACAGACCTTTGTTGGCAAAGTAGTCTCTGCTTTTTAATATGCTATCTAGGTTGATCATAACTTTTCTTTCAAGGAGCAACCATCTTTCAATTTCATGGCTGCAGTCACCATCTGCAGTGATTTTGGACCCCAAAGAAATAAAATCTGTCACTATTTCTGCTTTTTCCCCATCTATTTGCCTTCATTATCACTTAGTTAGTTTAGGCAAGTGATTTATGGCTGGATTTTGGGGAGTAACATTCATGTTTTTGAAATTTCAATAAAACAAATTATAAAAAATTTTAAGATGAATTCTATTGCTTAATTCAAAGTACACAACACATTGTACATTGCAAAACTTATGGCCCCATGAGGATGGACTTTGCTGAAATACAGTTGACACTACTAGGTTAAACAATGGAATACCACGTAAATTTTATTTTAAAAAACTTTAGAGGACTGGAAAAGTGTCTGAACTCTCTAGCAGAGTTGCTCTCTAGCAACTCTCTAGCAGAGTTGCTCATATTAAATTTTTTTTTTTTTTTACAGATATTTACTTGTCTGCTCAACAAAGACTTCTGATGATGGACATGGATTATAGGTTTTAAAACAGAGCTTTGACTGTAGTGCTCAAGATGTTACTCACAGTAGTTTTCATAAACAGTGCTTTTTTCCCCCTTAACTGATTATTACATAGAGCTTTGAATAACATTTAAGATGTATGATTCATTTTCTCTCATGGTTATTTTTTCAGACTAAATTCTTAACCTCAAATTTATGGAATGATTTTTTTTCTTTTTAATCCTTATTTATTCACTTTTAGTTTTACTTTATTTTACTTTACAATACTGTATTGGTTTTGCCATACATCAACATGATTCTGCCATGGGTGTACACATGTTCCCAGTCCTGAATCCCCCTCCTAATTTTTAATATTGATCCATGTTTTACTTATATAAAGCAGTGTGAAAATTTGGAGACTGGAAAGCAAATTCTTATAGGTATGCCAGTATGACCATTGAAATTAAATATATGGTTGAGAAATATTATATTAGTACCCACTTAGTCTGTAAATATTTAGCATTATTTTAACCAAAATTTTAGTAGGGAAGCATGGTATAAATTTTCTAAGAACAGTGAAAACAAAGTTGATGTAAAACTCGACTGATTGTAAGGGGCTGTGAGTTTCAAATTATGTCCCTCTTGATACCCACATTTTGTTTTACCATCAAGGGAAATGTTCTGAACTTGCCTGTGTGAAACATCCACAATGTTAATGCCTATAAAATTAATTTCAGACTCAGTCATCTGAATGTCCCATTTGGATTTTTCTAGAGAAAACAACATATGCTGTAGCACTGTTTCCCTTGATTAGTCTGGCTTCTACCATGCATTACTTTCTTTTCTTAACACACTTGTGGCTTCTTCTGAAATATTCAGTTGAGTTATTCAAAGCCCCAGTAGAACAAAGTGCGTACATTTCAAATTTGTTTCCACAGAACTGGTTATAATGGAGACAATCTAGTTTCCCCTAAGGTTTTGATCATCAAATTTTTTTTCCAGTGGAATTTACAAGGACATGTTTTTAACAGTGACAGTGATATTTCTATGTTACTCTGGGAATGAGTTACATTTGGTTATGTTCTTCATTGGCATTAACCCTTAAAATATCACTATCAAATTGCTGTCTAAAATTGACAACATTTAAATTTCAAATGGGATATAAGCCCAGACAAATGTTACATGGCATAAAATATTTGCCTTCATGTAATTTTTCATAAGTAAGAATAAAAAAAGAAAAGACAGCATAAAAACGAAGCACCTGTTAGTCTTTATTATCAAATAGACTGCTGCTGCTGCTGCTAAGTCGCTTCAGTTTTGTCCGACTCTGTGTGACCCCATAGATAGCAGCCCACCAGGCTCCCCCATCCCTGGGGTTCTCCAGGCAAGAACACTGGAGTGTGTTGCCATTTCTTCCTCCAATGTACAAAAGTGAAAAGTGAAAGTGAAGTCACTCAGTCGTGTCTGACTCATCAACCCCATGGACTGCAGCCTGCCAAGCTGCTCTGTCCATGGAGTTTTTCAAGCAAGAGCACTGGAGTGGGGTGCCATTGACTAGAGAAACAATAATTGACCATGTGGGATAAGCTGATTGATTATGAAAGAATTATTTTTCAGGGTTTTTGTTATGAGAGTTTCAGTTTGTTGTCAGAAAATATGATTATTGGTAAGCACATATGAACATAGAACACCATTTAAAAAGTGTTTTAAAACTATGCAAATGATATGATTGAGTCCCTTTGCTGTTCATCTGAAACTGTCACAGCATTATTAATTGGTCATATTGCTGTTGCTCAGTCACTCAATCGTTTCTGACTCTTTGCAACCCCATGGACTGCAGCACACAGGCCCCCCTGTCCCTCACCACCTCCTGGAGTTTGCCCAAATTCATGTTCATTGCATCAGTGATGCTGTCCAGCCATCTCATCTTCTTCTCCTTCTTCCCTTGATCTTTCCCAGCATCAGGGACTTTTCCGATGAGTTGTCTGTTCGCATCAAATAAACAAAATACTGGAGCTTTAGCTTCAGCATCAGTCCTTCCCTGAATGAGCCCCACTGAATGAATTGATATCCCTTAAGACTGACTGGTATGGTCCCCTTGCTATCCAAGGAACTTACAGGAATCATCAATTCTTTGGCGTTTTGCCTTCTTTACAGTCCAATTCTCACAACCATACTTGACTACTGGGAGGACCATAGCTTTGTACACAGACCTTTGTCAGCAGAGTAATATCTCTGCTTTTCAATACACTGTCTAAGTTTGTCATTGCTTTCCTGCCAATCAGTAATTGTCTTCTAATTTCATGGCCACAGTCACCATTCACTGTGATTTTGGAGCCCAAGAAGAGGAAATCTGTCACTGTTTCCACCATTTTCCCTTCTGTTTGCCATGCAGTAATGGGACCAGATGCCATGATCTTAGTTGTTGTATTATTGTTTTTTAAATTTAGTCTTAAGTCCGCTCTTTCGCTCTCCTCCTTCACCCTCATCAAGAGACTCTTTAGTTCCTCTTCACTTTCTGCCATTAGAACGCTGCCACCTCTATATCTGAGGTAGTGGATGTTTCTCACGCCTACCTTGATTCCAACTTGTAGCTCATCCAGTAAGACATTTCTCATGATGTGCTCAGCATATAGACTAAACAAACAGGGTGACAGCAGATAACCCTGTCATGCTCCTTTCTCAATCTTGAACCAATCAGTTGTTCTATAGAGGGTTCTAACTGTCACTTCTTGACCCACATACAGGTTTTCAGGAGACAGGTGTGATGGTCTAGTAGTCTGATCTCTCTAAGAGCTTTCCACAGTTTGTCATAATCCACACAGTCAAGGGCTTCAAAGTAGTTGCTAAAACAGAGATACAAGTTTTGTTTTGTTTTCCCTGAAATTCCCTTGCTTTCTCTATAATCTAGAAAATGTTGGCAATTTATCTCTAGTTCCTCTTCCTTTTTTAAACCCAGATTGGACATCTGGATGATGTTTGTTCGCATAATGCTAAAAGCTAGCATGCAAGATTTTAAGCATGACCTTACTAGCATGAGTGATCTGTGTAATCATCTGATGGTTACCACCCTCTTTGGTCTTGCATTTTTTGGGAATCAGGATAAGGATTGACCTTTTCCAGTACTATGGCCTGTACTCGGTCTTCCAGATTTGCTAACGTAATGAATACATAACCTTGATGGCACCCTCCTTTAGGGATTTGAAGAGTTCTGCTATAATTTCCAGAGAAGGCAATGGCAACTCACTCCAGTATTCTTGCCTAGAAAATCCCATGGACAGAGGAGCCCAGTAGGTTGCAGTCCATGGGGTCGCGAAGAGTCAGATGTGACTGAGCGATTTCACTTTTACTCTTCACTTTCATGCATTAGAAAAGGCAATGGAAACCCACTCCAGTGTTCTTGCCTGGAGAATCCCAGGGACAGGGGAGCCTGGTGGGCTGCCGTTTATGGGGTTGCACAGAGTCAGACACGACTGACACGACTTAGCAGCAGCAGCAACTGCTGCGATTTCATTGCATCCACTAACCTTATTAGTAGCAGTGCTTCTGAAGACACACTTGACTTCTCACTCCAGAATGTCTGGCTCTAGTTGACTGATTACACCGTCGTAGTAATCTCTTTAATTAAGAACTTTTTTATACAGTTCTTCTGTGTATTCTTTCCATCTCTTCTTGATCTCTTCAGCATCTGCTAGGTCTTTACCATTTTTACCCTGTACTGTGCCCGATTTGGGCATAATGCTCCTTGATATTGCTGATTTTCCTGAGAGATCTCTAGTATTCCACCCCCACCTTCTTTTTTTTTCTATTATTAAGCACTGTTACTTGAATAAGGTCTTCATGTATCTCCTAGCTATTTTTTGAAGCTCTACATTTAACTGGATGTAGCTTCTCATCTCTCCCCTGCTTTTCAATTCTCCTCATTCTTCTGCTATTTGTAAAGCTTCCACAGATAACCACTTGCCTTCTTGCGTTTCTTTTTCCTTGAGAAGGTTTTGTTTGTCACTTTCTGTACATTGTTAGGGACCTCTGTCCATAATTTTTCAGGCACACTGTTACCTAGATCTAGTCCCTTGAATCTATTTGTTATCTCTACTGTGAATTCATATAGAATTTGATTTAAGCATACCTGGCTGGTCTAGTGTTTTCCCTAGTTTTCTTTCATTTAAACCTGAGTTTTGCTATGAGAAGCTGATGATCTGAGCCACAATCAATTCCAGGTCTTGTTTATGTTGACTGTATAGAGCTTCTCCATCTCCAGCTACAAATAATGAAATCAATCTGATTTTGGTATTGACCATTTGGTGATGAATACATGTAAAATTGTCTCTCATGTTACTGAAAAATTGTATTTGCATTCTCTTGGCAGAATTCAGTTAGCCTTTGCCTTGTTTCATTTTGTACTGAAAGAACAAACTTGCCTGTTACTCCAGCTACATATTGATGTTCTGCCTTTGCATTCCAATCTCCAGTGATTAATAGAACATCTTATTTTTTTAAGGTGATTGTTCTAGGAGGTCTTCTAGATTACCTTAAACTGTCACAATGTCATTAATCAGCTATGTGTGCTTAGTTGCTCAGTCACGTCAAATTCTGCAACTCCATGGACTGTAGCCTGCCAGGCTCATCTGTCCATGGGGATTCAGAGGCAAAATGGAGTGTGTCACCATGCCCTCCTCCAGGGGATCTTCTCAGGCCTCCTGCATTGCAAGTGGCTTCTTTACTATCTGAGTCACCAGAAAAGCCCTAATCAGCTATACTCCAGAACAAAATAAAAAGTTAAAAACAAACAAGCAAAATTACACAATGAGAGATTACACAATTTTTAATAAATCTTAGGTTCACTAACTCTGAATCTATTTTAGCTGTTTATATCTAATGTAATGCAAAATGAATAAGGGAAGAAATGATAAAACATAAGGCATGCTAAACAAACTGTTTTCATTGTCATCAACCCTTACCAACTCAGAATGTCCAGTTTGACACTAGTTATGGGAGAAGGCAATGGCAACCCACTCCGGTGCTCTTGCCTGGAAAATCCCAAGGATGGAGGAGCCTGGTAGGCTTCAGTGCATGAGGCTGAGCATCTTTACTTTCACTTTTCACTTTCATGCATTGGAGAAGTAAATGGCAACCCACTCCAGTGTTCTTGCCTGGAGAATCCCAGGGACTGGAGGGCCTGGTGGGCTAACATCTATGGGGTTGCACAGAGTCAGATACGACTGAAGCGATTTAGCAGCAGCAGTATGGTGGTTTAGCCACTAACACTAGTCTGACTTTTTTGACCCCATGAACTTTAGCCTGCCAGGTTCCTCTGTACATGTGATTTCTCAGGCAAAAATGCGGGAATGGGTTGCTATTTCCTTCTCCAGAGGATCTGCTTGATGCAAGGATTGAACCCTTGTCTCTTGCATTGCAGATGGATTCTTTTTCCACTGAGCCAACCAATGCTATTTGGTACTGGCATATATTCATATGCAACCTATCTACCAGGAGAAAAGTCAGGAATTATCTCTAATCATAAAATTATCCTGTACTATTTCAGTTCATTCAGACATTCATTCATGTCTGACTCTTTGTGACCCCATGGACTGAAGCACATCAGGCTTCCCTGTCCATCATCTACTCCCAGAGCTTGCTCAAACTCACGTCCATCAAGTTTGTGATGGCATCAAACCATCCCATCCTCTGCCATCCACTTCTCCTCCTGCCTTCAATCTTTCCCAGGATCAGGGTCTTTTTAAATGAATCATTTTTTTGTATCAGGTGGCCAAAATATTGACGTTTCAGCTTCAGCATCAGTCCTTCTAATGAATTTTCAGGGTTGATTTCCTTTAGGTTTGACTGATTTGATCTTCTTGCAGTCCAAGAGACTCTCAAGAGTCTTCTCCAAGACAACAGTTCAAAAGCATCAGTTCTTTGGTGCTCAGCTTTCTTTATGGACCAACTCTCACATCCATACATGATGACTGGAAAAGGCATAGCTTTGAGTAGGTGGACCTTTGTTGGCAAAGTAATGTCTCTGATTTTTAATATGCTATCTAGGTCGGTCATAGCTTTTCTTCCAAAGAGTAAGCATCTTTTTTTAAATTTCGTGTCTGCAGTCATCATCTGCAGTGGTTTTGTAGCCCAAGAAAATAAAGTCAGCCCCTGTTTCCCTTTTCTCCACATTTTTTCACCATGAACTAATGGGACCAGTACTGTAGCATTTAGTTGTTCTAAACTCCCAGAGTAGAACTATTCTATACTTAGAGTTTATTTATTTTTAAAATATGTTTTTATATATTTGACTTCACTGCTTTTAGTTTTTTTCATGTGGGATCTTCGATCTTCCTTGTGGCATAAGGGATCTTTAGTCACAACCTGTGGGTCTAGTTCCCCGACCAGGGATTGAACGCTGGGCTCTTTCAATCGGAGTGTGGAGTCTTAGCCACTGGACCATCAGGGAAGTCCCTATACTTAGAGTTTGTATTTATCTCTATCTCTGTCTCTCTCATTAGATTTAAAATATTTTGTGAATGCTCAGTAAAATCACACTTGAAAATGCAGAAAAATGTCTATTTAATTTACCCATTTCTAAAGCAACTAGGACACACATATCATATGTATAGTATCTACTGGGTGACAGAATATGTTAAGGAACATATAAATATCTGTGCTAGAGAGTCATGACTACATCTTTAAAAATTAAAGGCAAATTTGAGGGTCAACATGACACTGAGTTATTGTAAGAGATGAAAGTAAAAAAAGTGACCTTCCCAAAATCACTCTAATTCTGCAAGTTTAGAAGGGTTCAGTTTTTCCTTACAGGATTTCCTTAGTAATAGGGTTCATCATCTTTATAATTATCATAAATTCCTGTACATAAGGCAGGTCTCAGGAGTGGAGACCCCTCCTTATATTTTGGGTTTTATATCACAGTATGAGACATTTGCATGCATTAATTTGCATACATTATGTGCATTCACACATCTTTAAAGGATATGATTATCCCATCCCTTCCTTAACTGAAACTTTCCTTTACCTAGTTCTCTAAAACACTGGGTTTCCTAGATGCTGCTAGTGGTAAAGAACCCGGCTGTCAATGCAGGATACATAAGAGACTTGGGTTTGATTCCTGGGTTGGGAAGATCCCCTGGAGATGAAATGGCAACCCACTCCAGTATTCTTGCCTGCAGAATCCTGTGGAGAGAGGAGCTTGGTGGGCTACAGTCCATAGAGTCACAAAGAGTCGGATACAACTACACAACTGAAGAAACTTAGCCAAAAATAATATGATTCAGGAAAATTTAAATATTTCTCCCCAAAGTGGTAATTGAAGTACATGCATTAAAGACAACAAAGAATAAGATTCTTAAATTTAAATGTGCATCAAAGTTAAAGAGTAGACATATACATACACTAAAGCCTGTTCTGCTATGTGAAATAAATATGGGAAAAGTTGTATGTACACTGTAGAAATAAAGCTTTGACATATGTATCCTTTAGAGGAGCTCCCACTACTCAGGACAAATGTGTTATTTAAGTGTAACAAACCAAAGTTGATTTAATTTCTAATAGTAAATAAGGTGTGTGTACTTTCTCAGTCGTGTCCAACTCTTTGTGACCCTATGGACTATAGCCTTCTGAGATAGAAAAGCTCGTTTTCACATGCCAACAGATGAGCAAATGGCACTTCATCCACACTGTTCATTGGTAAGTAAAGACTCTGCATTGAAAATAAAAAATATCGAGTACAAAATAAAAGTTATTAAAAATATTTAAGTATGTGAAACAAGAATCAATACACATGAAAGGAAAAGTGAAGAAATAGAGTCTGAGATGTGAAGAACCGACTCATTGGAAAAGATCCTGTTGCTGGGAAAGATGTAGGGCTAGTGGAGAAACGGGGAACAAAGGATGAGTTGGTTGGATGACATCACTGAATCAATATACGTGGGTTTGAGCAAACTCTGAGAGATGGTGATGCTAGCGTGCTAGCCGTCACTAGTGTGCTACGCACGGTTCATGGGTTCCCAAAATGTCGGAAATGACTTAGCAGCTGAACAACAACAACTATCCTGAGAATTTGTTGTTCCCTAAAAACAATTAGGGAGCTTTTCTTCTGTTATTTTCCTTATGATAAAAAAAATAGAGTATTTTAGACATGAGCTCTATACCATCAAAGGGTACGGAAAGATAATATGGATTACTATATATATATAGTATATATACACTGCTCTGGTAGATTTCAGTTTACTATAGCCACATAGCTCAGTGGTAGAAAAAATAAACTCTGAAGTTCAGTGGCCTGGGTTCAAATCCTGGCTATATCAGTTGTTAGCTGCATGAAGACTGTTGATAATCCACTTAAAAATATATATATATATATATATAATAACTTCAGTTTTTATAAAAATATCAAAATGATTAACATAAAATGGGAAAAGTAGAATAAAGAAAATCTGATATAGGAAATTAATGGATGACATTAAACATAAAAGATGGTGCAACATAGTAAACATATTGTATCTATCTCAGGGGTGACCTGTTGTAAAAAATGTTACACATAGAAGTGAATCAATTTGCCCAAGTAAAGATCATGCATATTTACCTTTATCAATAATACACAGAAAAACTATGCAGAGTACAAGTTTTATATCTCTGGAGTGACCTGGAGCAAAGTTGCAGTATTATGCGTTTTGACTGTTTTAATGGGTAGCCAATATTTTTAGTGTTTTGTTTAGTAAAAGTCTAGGACATATGTCTAACCATACAGTATTTTTTGTTGTTATTTTATATTTTCATTTCTATCATGTATTTGTCTTGATGATTGTTGTCAACGACATACAGCAGTTTTTGTGTTCTGTTTTATTTATTTCTTGTCCTTTAGAATCCTTCCTACTGAATAATTTGTTTCATTCACGTGGGCACATTTAATCATTTTCCATCAGATTAATTTATTTTACTTCAAATACCATCATAGCTACAGCCTTCTTAGTAGCACTTGCATCCCTGTCACAGCATCGGCACATTTTAGAAATGATGGAGTAAATATTTTCTGTACAATCTCTCAAAACTAAGCAAAACACAGCAAGCTCCAAGGAATAACAAATAATGAGACGGCTCAGACAAAAATGACAATGAAACATCACTAATATTTTTCAGTACTGCATGAAACTGACAACATTTTATCCCCAAATTTAGGTTGGTTTGAATCGGAAGAGTCAGTCAAGTCAGTGTTCATCATCACAGGGAATATATGCCTTGATACTTACATTTCTGTCTACACTCTATGATCTTTTTCTCCTTCCATTCATAAACCTACATGGTTTCTAACTGGAATGTTTTCTTTCACCAAATTTAGATATTCATTTGGCTTATTTTTTTAGGCTCTAAAATTTCTGTGGATGACTGTAGCCATAATATTAAAAGCATCTCAAGCTATTTTTTTAATTATAGAAATGAAATGAATGCCCTAGATGTTTAAGAGATTTGATCAAAAGCATTCCTGGTGGATAAAACCACAACTCATCTCCAGTACTTGATTTGGCAAACTGCCACCAATACTTGACTTGTACATAATGCCCATATATTATTTGGGGTATGAGTATAGGAGGTTTCCTGGGGGCTAGAAGGTAAAAAAACTGATTCCTGGGTCAGGAAGATCCCAAGAGAGGGGCATGGAAATCCACTCCAGTATTCTAGCCTGCAGAATCCCATGTACAGAGGAGTCTGGCAGGATACAGTCCATGGAGTCACAGACAGTGGGACATGACTGAGTGCTTAACACTTTTACTTTCATATAATGTAGAGTCTGCTTCATGACAGACAACTCAAATTCATAGCTACTTGTTTCCCAACATTTATTTCAATTTCATCATCTACCTAAGCACTCTGTGAGTTATGTCTCAAAGAAGAATAGTTACTTGCAAAGAAGGCATAGCTTTAGAATAAAATAATAGAAAACTATTTTTTACAAATCTTGTTTCAGGGTTTATCACAGGATCCACACAATAAGCTATTCTGCCTTAGATGTACCTTGCAACATTGAATCTACTAACTCTGAGAATGGAGTTTTAAAGCTGAATACATTTCTACTTTAAATAAAGAAACTTCTTCTTTTGGAACCCTATCAAGTATAGACACTTTTCCATTCATTCAGTCAATTTTGGAAAGCAGCCTATCCAATTTTGTACATCATTGCCAGTATTTGCTGGATCACAGAGAAAGCAAGGGAATTTCAGAAGAACATCTACCTCTGCTTCATTGACTATGCTAAAACCGTTGCCTGTATGGATGATAGCAGCTGTTGAAAACTCTTAAAGACATGGGAATACCAGATCATCTTACCTGTCTCCTGAGAAACCTGTATGCGGGTTAAAAAGCAAAAATTAGAACTTTATATGGAACAACTGACTGGCTCACAGTTGAAAAAGGAATACAACAAGGCTGCTTATTGATATTCTGTTTATTTAACTTATACACAGAGCACATCACATGAAATGCCAGGCTGAATGAGTTACAAGCTAGAACCAAGATTGCTGAGAGAAATACTAACAACCTCAGGTATGCAGATAATACTGCTTAATGGTGGAAAGCAAGAGGAACTAAAGAGCCTCTTGATGAAGGTGAAAGAGGAGAGTGAAAAAGCTGGATTAAAACTCAATTTAAGAAAAAATTAAGATTATGACCTCTGATCTCATCATTTCATGGCAAATAGAGAAAAAGAAGTAATGAGAGATTTCTCTTCTTGGGCTCTGTAGTCACTGCAGATGGTGACTGTAGCCATGAAATTAGAAGACAATTGCTTCTTGGCAAGAAAGTCATGGCAAACCTAGACAGCATATTAAAAAACAAATCACTTTGCTGACAAAGGTCTGCACAGTCAAGGCTGTGACTTTTCCAGTAGTTATGTTACAGCTGGACCATAAAGAACGCAGAATGCCAGGGTCCAGCCCCGGTGGATCCAGGGTGATTTGAAGGTGAGACAGACTCAGCGTCCTTGGAAAAAACTTATTTAATTACAGATAGAGAGGGATTAGAAAATTAGCGGAGAAAAAGAGTCTGAATAACTTGGTTTACATGGAATACCAATCACCACCTACGTAGGCCACAGGCATCTTCTCATTCTCCAGAAGGAGAGGAGGCACTGAGGCCTCCCCAGTCTGATCTTAGAAGGCCAGGCAAAATTAGCAGCCTTGGTGAATACCCATGCACCAGATGGGAATTTGGCCAGAAAATAGTAGGAGAGAAAAATATGCTGAATAACTTGGCTTATGTGGGATATCAATAAAATTCCAAGACAAGGAATTTGCACCATCTACATTGGGCCACCAGTGCCACTTGAATATTGGAAGGTGCCCCTCCTTGGGCTCCTTCTCAAGTGGACTTGAAAGCCAGGACAAGTAAGTAGACATGGCAGGCACCCAGGATCCAGATGAGAATTCAGCCAGAAAAAATGGGGAGCAAGAAAAAACGACATGGGGGAATCAGTCTTTCCGGAAACTGAACCAATTCTTTTATTTTTAGGTTTGCTTATATACCTTTTGTTATATATAGGGGTGAATACAAAGTCACGGAGGGCTCAGCAGTCCTAACCTTTATCAAAATCAGGTGCTTTACATTAAAAAAAAAAAAAAAAAGGTCTTAGGGGTTTTGCATCATCTTCTGGCCATGAGACCTGCTGACATTTTACGAACCTTTCTTTCTGATAACCAAAAACTTGTTTTTTCCAAGGGTGTTTTTTCTTAAACCAGGCACCACCTTCCAAATAAAGTTGCATTCCTATAGGATGAGGGTGTAATGAGTTACAATCAAGAAAGGAATTTATTTAACCCAAGGTTAACATGATCAATCTTAAAGCTTAATACTTATTTCTCCTATATGCTAGAAATATTCATTATAAGAGCAGGGAATATGGAGATTTAGCAGCAAACATCAGCCCAACAAATGAAAATCTTTCACCAATGTTCCCCTTAAGATCTATTTAGTCTTAAGATAGTGATAAAGGCACATTTTTACATAGCAAGGACACAGTGATTTATAACAAAGTACAGTGATCTAATACAAAAGAGAAAATTCATTAACTCAAAAAGTCTAGTATTGCTAACCTTAGAAACTACTATATTTCCTTTTCTATATTCCATATACATTGATTAATATATTCCCAGGTGCCTAAGGATATGCAGGCCTGGTGGCAATCATTGACTCAACAATGAGATAAGCCTTATGTTAATTAAGACTCTCAAAGTACTCCAAAACTCTCTGTGTTGTTTATGGTTGAGAGGTAGTAAACAATCATGTGCCTAGTGCAGGAGTATGGATAATCCTGTCACACAAGCTAGTTTGCCAGCAGAGAGGTTTGAACTGAGATACCCTTGTCACACCCAGGGCAGGGAATTAGCAGCAATTATTGGCACAACAAATGAAAAGCTCTTCATCAATATAATTCCTAACCAACCCACTATACTAATAATTTCTAACTTCCCAAAAGAATTTGCCTTTATAAATCTAAAACATCTTATGCCTCTCACGGTCGGGAGGCTGTAAACAATCACATGTGGCCAGACGAACCTGTACAGGCAGGCTAGACAACCTTCAGAGGAGTTTGTAAGTTAAAACGCTCTTGTCATGCCCAGGAATTTTTATTGAATAGGAGTTGCACATTTACTCCTTCTTCGAGAGGACTGGTGGGGGATAGCCCCCGATAAAGTCAGAGGTGTAGGTGAGAGCATAAAACAGTAGAGTAGATAGACTCTGGTTTTGGGAGTAGATGCTCGGAAACAGGGGGTTTCCTGAGGCTTTATCACACCTTTGCATATGCCAAGCCTCCTTCCTCATGACTTTTGCCATGGGTGGAGTTCCTCATACTGGCTCCCGGCAGCAGAACACTGAAAAATTGATACATTTAAACTGTGGTGATAGAGAAGGCTCTTCACAGTCTTTTGGAAAGGAAGGAAATCAAACCAGTTCATCTTAAAGGAAATCAACCATGAATATTCATTGGAAAGACTGATGCTAAAGCTGAAGCTCCAAAGCGAGGCCACCTGACACAAACAGCTGGCACATGGAAAAAGATCCTGATGCTGGGAAACATTGAAGGCAGAAGAAGAGGCAACAGAGGATGAGACAGTTGGATGACATCAGTGATTCAATGGGCATGAAGTCCAGGAGACTATGAGGGACAGAGAAGCCTAGTGTGCTGCAGTTCATGGGGTCACAAAGAGTCAGACATGACTTAGAGACTAAAAAACAAAACAGCAAAACGTATTATTTAACATAAAAAAAAATTGCGCTGGCTAGACAATACTGAATTCACACTATGATAACTCCATCCTTCTTGCTTCTTACAAGTTTTGATCTCTATCATCCCCAGAAATGTCACAGTCCAACTCAAACACAATGCCCTCTCCTGAACTTCCAAAACATTAGAACATACTGTCACTTTTACCAAAACATTTCTGAAGATTTTCACAAAAAGAGTACTGTCTACTGAGTTTTCAAAGTGTGGTACTGAGAAGAGTTTGAGAGTGCCTTGAAAAGCAAACTGATCAAACCAGTCTATCCTAAAGGAAAACAACCCTGAATATTCATTGGAAGGACTGATGCTGTACCTGAAGCTCCAGTACTTTGGCCACCTGATGCAAAGAGCCAACTTATTAGGAAAAACTCTGATGCTGGGAAAGACTGAAGGCAGTAGGAGAATGGGGCAACAGAGGATGAGATGGTTGGATGGCATCACTGATTCAATGGGCATGAGTTTGAGTAAACTCCCAGAGACAGTGAAGGACACAGAGGCCTGGCATGATGTAGTCCATGGGGTTTCAAAGAGCTGGGCACAACTGAGTGACTGAACAACTACAACTACTAAGCTTTATTAGGGAACACAGTCCAGCAATTAGTGCCAGGATGCTATAAATAATATAGTCCAACATTTTTACTAAAGAATCCAATAGGCTGCCAATTGTTGTTCTCAGTTGTATCCAACTCTTTGCCACCTCATGGCCCAGCCAAGCTCCTCTGCCTGTGAAATTTCCCTAGCCAGAATACTGGAGTAGGTTGTTAATTCCTACTCCAGGAGATCTTCAAGACCCAGAGATTGAACCTGTGTTCCTTGAATCTCATGCATTGCCAGGGTGATTCTTTATTATTGAGGCACCTGTAGATTGTTAACACAGAGCAAAGGGAAGAGAACTCCCCCTTTCAATGGCATAGTGGTGCTTTCATTAAGGGACAGTTTTGGAACAGGCTCCTTAAGGAGACAGTAGAGAGATTTTGATTGTCACAAATAGTACAGTGAAGGTTGGGCATTCAGAGTAGCCTTTATTTCGACACCCCCAAGATTATTATAAGAATCTCTTATTTGCTTTCATTTTCACACAACTTTCCTATAAGACTCTGCCTTCATATGTTCTTTTTCTTAACCCTTTGATTAAAATTGATGTTTTGTTTTTGGGTATTTCAAGCCTGTGCCTGCAACTAACACATACTTTTTGAATTATTCAAGAAAGGCCCTGGGCTTTGGTATGTATTCAGCCAGGAATACAAGGCTCCTCCCGGGTTGTCATTCTCCTTAAACTCTCCAGTGCATTTCAAAAATGGCATTTCATGTTACAGTGCCAGGCTTCACTATCATCTGTTCTACAGGAGCTAAGACAATTTCTTCCAAAGTTTGACTCCAATGATAATTTTAGGTGAACAAAGAAAATGATTTAATTATCTGCCTCAATTCTTAAACAGACTTCTGATTAAGGTTGTAACAAACCCCAGATTCCCATCCTTTCCGAAGAGTCTGGTGTCTGCACTTTTCCCAGTGACTTTATTTTTGAACTGATAAATGCTCTTGCTTATTAACAGGAAAAAAGAAAAAAAGAAAGAAAGAAAGAAAGAAAGAAAGAAAGAAAGAAAGAAAGAAAGAAAGAAAGAAAGAAAGAAAGGAGAGAGAGAAAGAAAGAAAACCCAGATATTGAATTCTTATTGGGTGAAGTGAAGTGAAGTCTCTCAGTCGTGTCCGACTCTTTGTGACCCCATGGACTGTAGCCTACTGGGCTCCTCCGTCCATGTGATTTTCCAGGCAACAGAATTGGAGTGGGTTGCCATTTCCTTCTCCAGAGGATCTTCCCAACTCGGGCTCGAACCTGGGTCTCCCACAGTATAGGCAGATGCTTTACCATCTAAGCCACAAGGGGAAAAATTATTTTAAGAGTACCACTTGGAGAAACATATTTTAGTGGAATTTGAAAAAGGAGAGAGATCAAAAATAAGAAACTGTGTGGACATTGTATTGAAAACTGTCTATATGGGATCAGATTGTCAGAAAGACCAGCAATAGAAAATACCAAGTAAAACAAATAGTTTTCTTTTTAAAAGGAAAGGAAATGAATGATGCTACTGCAAATAGTAGAGTAAGAACCTTTGAATATCCAACACACCATAAAAGCAATAACAATACTAAAAATTATCAGTATCAAAAAATTTTCCACAAGTCTATAAATCAAACTCAGATTTGCAATTGTCTGAGGGGACTTTGTATATCTGTTTGTTTAGTCACTAGATTGTGTCCAACTGTTTTGTGACTCCATGGACTGTAGACTGCAAAGCTCCTCTGTCCATGGGATTTTCCAGGCAAGAATACTGGTTTGGGTTGCCAATTCCTACTCCAGGAGATCTTTGTTTATATGGAAGTTCACCTCCAGTCTTCTGTGTGCACTGTAAAACTCAGCCTAGCTTTCTCTTCCTGTTTGAGCAAAGCCTCATGATCAGCCAGAAATGGTAGATTATAAATATTTAAGATAATCTTGGACATGCACAGAGCTTTACATGTGTGTGTATGTGATATTTTAGATTTCTTGGACTATGTCAGAGCTTTTCAGAGCTCCCTGTACACAGATGTAGTGTTGAGTGTTTCATCAGCTTCTGTTTCCCCAACTATGATTATGCATCTAGACAGCTGTGATGCTCAGTAGTCACTCACTTCAGTTCAGTTCAGTCACTCAGTCATGTCTGACTCTTGGTGTCCCCATGAACTGCATCACACCAGATTTCCCTGTCCATCATCGACTCCCAGAGCCTACTCAAACCCACGTCCATCGCATCAGTGATGCCATCCAGTCATCTCATTCTCTGTCTTCCCCTTCTCCTCCAGACTTCAATCATCCCAACATCAGGGTCTTTTCCAATGAGTCAGTAATTTGCATCAGATGGCTACAATATTGGTGTTTCAGCTTCAGCATCATTCCTTCCAATGAATATTCAGGACTGATTTCCTTAAGGATTGACAGGTTGGATCTCCTTGCAATCCAGGGGACACTCAAGAGGCTTCTCCAACACCACAGTGCAAAAGCATTAATTCTTCGGCACTCAGCCTTCTTCAGATTTCACTATATGTACTCAGTTTATTTATTCCACAATATTTATATTACAGTTTAATCATTACAGTGCAGGCAAAACCTTCAACAAGATAGTCACTAAAAAATGTTTACTAGCATTTTTCAGTTTGTTTCATAGGCTATACATCATTAGGCATATATTGTCAAATTGCTGTATTTCTAAGTCACCACAATGTTCATTTTTGTATTTTATTGCCATCTGGATTAACAACAGCATCATATTCTTAGAATAGATTATTAATTATTTCATAAAGTTTTCAATTTGAGATGTTTTTTGAAAATTAATTTAATTTTGAATATGTATAAAATACTCAGATCAATCCAAAGAGAAATCAGGAAAACAGAGTTTTTTTTTTTTATTTTTTTCTGAGTATCTTAAGTTTAACCTCTTTGCTTCCACTCTATACCATATTACACCCTATATACTATTACTTCACTTTGTGTGTGTGTGTGTGTGTGTGTGTGTGTCCCACCATTTGGTCTGTTGGATCTTAGTTTCCTGACCATAGATCCACCTGGGTCCTTTGCACACTTTTAAAATTAATTTATCATGAATATATTAGAAGTACAGAAAATCTTCATTTTATTTTGTAGGTGTATTTTGCCTATTGTGTGGATATCCCAGAGCCATTGAATCATTCTCCTCTTAGTGGATATTCAAGTTGTTTAAAGTATGTTACTATTACCAACATTATATTAAGGAACCTTGCACATGCGTCTTTTTTTTTTTTTTTCCACTTTTGCCAATGTGTATTTAGGTTCAGTTCAGTTCAGTTGCTCAGTCTTGTTCCACTTTTTGTGACCCCATGAATCGCAGCACGCCAGGCCTCCCTGTCCATCGCCAACTCCCAGAGTTCACTCACACTCACGTCTATCGAGTCAGTAATGACATCCAGCCATCTCACCCTCTGTCACCCCCTTCTCCTCCTGCCCCCAAACCCTTTCCAGCATCAGAGTCTTTTCCAGTGAGTCAACTCTTCACATGAGGTGGCCAAAGTACTGGAGTTTCAGTTTTAGCATCTTTCCTTCCAAAGAAATTCAAGGGTTGATCTCCTTCAGAATGGACTGGTTGAATCTCCTCGCAGTCCAAGGGACTCTCAAGTCTTCTCCAAAACCACAGTTCAAAAGCATCCATTCTTTGGCGCTCAGTCTACTTCACAGTCCAACTCTCACATCCATACATGACCACAGGAAAAACCATAGCCTTGACTAGACGGACCTTTGTTGGCAAAGTAATGTCTCTGCTTTTGAATATGCTATCTAAGTTGGTCATAACTTTTCTTCCGAGGAGTAAGTGTCTTAATTTCATGGCTGCAGTCACCATCTGCAGTGATTTTGGAGCCCCCAAAATTAAAGTCTGACACTGTTTCCCCATCTATTTCCCATGAAGTGATGGGACTGGATGCCATGATCTTCGTTTTCTGAATGTTGAGCTTTAAGCCAACTTTTTCACTCTCCACTTTCACTTTCATCAAGAGGCTCTTTAGTTCTTCACTTTCTGCCATAAGGGTGGTGTCATCTGCGTATCTGAGGTTATTGATATTTCTCCTGACAATCTTGACTCCAGCTTGTGCTTCTTCCAGCCCAGAGTTTCTCATGATGTACTCTACATAGAAGTTAAATAAGCAGTGTAACAATATACAGCTTTCACATACTCCTCTTTCTATTTGGAATCAGTCTGTTGTTCCATGTCCAGTTCTAACTGTTGCTTCCTAACCTGCATATAGGTTTCTCAAGAGGCAGGTCAGGTGGTCTTATATTCCCATTAGGTTTCTAGAAATGGCATTGTTGGGTCAGGTGATCAATACATATTTAATTTTCTATTTTCACAATTTTATATTCCACACAAAGTTAACATCTAGGTGTTTTGATTTTTATGTTTGCATCATAAATTTGTGTCCTCTTCTAATATAATATCAAACCATGTTTCCATGTATATATGCAGGTTACTAACTTTATGTACTGATTTTCTAAACATCTATTTACTAAATTTATTCCTAATATGTCATTACTTTGGTTGAGTCTCATGGGTTTTTCACATACATAGTCATATCAACTGTTAGTTTATATTTGTTTTCCTCTTATTTTAGTGTTTATGTTTGTTTGTTTCCTACCTGTGTTTTCTAGTCTAACAGACTGCAAAATTGAACAGTAAAGGAAGTATGGGACATTTTTTCTTGGTCTAGAATTTAATGGGAAGATCACTATCAGTTCAGTTCAGTTGCTCAGTCGTGTCCCACTCTTTGTGATTCCAAGGGCTGTAGCACACCAGGCTTCCGTGTCCATCACCAACTCCCAAAACTTACTCAAACTCATGTCCATGGAGTCAGTGATGCCATTCAACCATCTTGTCCTCTGTTGTCCCTTTCTCCTCCTGCCTTCCATCTTTTCCAGCATCAAGGTCTTTTGTAATGAATCAGTTTTTCATATAAGGTGGCTAAAGATCACTATAGTTCCTTGTCAAATAAGATTCTCATGCTTAGTTTGAGAAATATCTGTGTCCAATTTTTGGAGCAATTTTAAACATGAATAATTCTGACGTGTCACATGACTTATTTATGGAGATGACAGAATACTTTTTCTTAGCTTTATTAATAATGTATTATAAGATGTGTATAAGAGACAGCCCTATATACTAACTAGTCTAACAGACTGCAAAATTGAACAGTAAAGGAAGTATGGGACATTTTTTCTTGGTCTAGAATTTAATGGGAAGATCACTATCAGTTCAGTTCAGTTGCTCAGTCGTGTCCCACTCTTTGTGATTCCAAGGGCTGTAGCACACCAGGCTTCCCTGTCCATCACCAACTCCCAAAACTTACTCAAACTCATGTCCATGGAGTCAGTGATGCCATTCAACCATCTTGTCCTCTGTTGTCCCTTTCTCCTCCTGCCTTCCATCTTTTCCAGCATCAAGGTCTTTTGTAATGAATCAGTTTTTCATATAAGGTGGCTAAAGATCACTATAGTTCCTTGTCAAATAAGATTCTCATGCTTAGTTTGAGAAATATCTGTGTCCAATTTTTGGAGCAATTTTAAACATGAATAATTCTGACGTGTCACATGACTTATTTATGGAGATGACAGAATACTTTTTCTTAGCTTTATTAATAATGTATTATATTAATGGTTGAGTCACATCTACAGTTTTAAAATAAGTAAAGTTGGCTATGATATATATGTTACATTTTTTATTTTAAAATGCCTTTGGATTTTGTTTGCTAAATCTCATTTATTTTTAATTGATAGTCATAAATGATATTAAAACTTATTTTCTAATTTTTTTAATTAAGTTTGTTTTAAAGATGTGTAAAATGCTTGAAGTGAAGTGAAGTCGCTCAGTCGGTCCGACTCTTTGTGACTCCATAGACTGTAGCCTGTCAAGCTCCTCTGTCCATGGGCTTTTCCAGGCAAGAGTGCTTGAATGGATTGCCATTTCCTTCTCCAGGGGATCTTCCCAACCCAGGAATTGAAGCCAGATCTCCCACACTGCAGGCAGAGCTTTACCGTCTCAGCCACCAGGGAAGCCCAATCCAAAGACAAATCAGCAAAAGAAAATGCTTTTTTTCTAAGTGTCTGAAATTTAACCTCTATGCATCCACTCTATACCTTATTGCCCTCTATATACTATTACTTTAATTAATTAGTTTATTTATTTTGGCCACACCATTTGGTTTATGGGATATTAGTTCCCTGACCATGAATTGAACCTGGGCCCTTGGCAGTGAGAGTGGAGCAGCATTTGTTGGATTTTGACCTAAATGTTCTTCTATTTGCTTCAGAGAAACACTTTGAAACTTTTCTTCTATAATCTATGAGTTGTTCCTTTATGCATAATTGTATCTTGGTTTCTTGGTCACTTTTCAAATCTTCCTGCTCTGAAATCACTTCACTTTTGAATTTTTCTGAAGTTGATGCTATATTTTCAGCTGCCTTCAATTTTCCTAAGTGTGTGAATTCATTTTTGCTCTCCTCTCCACACCCATGATTGTTCCAGGACAGATTTATTGTTGCCATTTGGAAAAGGATTTTTCCATTAATCCTCAAACTTTTACCTTCCCTTTCTGGGAAGTCAATTGTTTTCTGGTCCTGGTCTCTCGAACAACTGCCCATCTTGGTCTGTTGGTACAATATATATACACATATGATTGCAAATGAAGGCCCACATGAGTGTCTGCATCCAGTTCTGGGAGCAGAGGGAGGCAAGAAGAGCTAAGTCTGCATGCGGAAACTGAGCAAGTTGAGTAAGGCCCACATACACCCAGTTCCAAGGCCAACTGGTATGGCTGGAATCCCAGGCTTCAGGTGATGTGGTAAAATCAGTAAACGTGATAGAGAAACCCTCAGGCCAAGGACATATGTGAAGAGGCCAGGACAGAAGTCCAGGGGAGACTTCAAGGGGGCAATGTGTGTAGACACATACTGAGTGGGAGAGGGAGTGTGATGGAAAATGAGAAGGAATTCGGCTGAATGTAGTTTAGGGCTCAGGGTCCACATCTTGTGAGAGGAGGTATCAGAGAGACTCCCAAGTCAGAATCATCAGAGCTGTTGGAGTGACAGTCCCTAGGGACGAAATGACCCTCTGGAGGTGACCAGGTGGCTTGGAGGTGGATCAGTGCTGCTGCATCATGAGCAAGAAACCTAGGCTGGGCAGCAACTCCCACTCCTGTTACATCAGCAATGATAGCTAATCTCTGTATAATATTACATATGGATCAAGTAGGGGCCTTAACATTCAGCTTAAACTTTAGACAAGCTTCTTCTTGCCTTCAGGCCCCTGACACCCTACCCCCTACAGAAACCTGATGAACTTTGTCCACAGTGGTTCTTGCCCTATCTGTTTTTAGAGAAAACTTAAAAATGTAAATTGTTTGCTGCTCCTTTGAAGCATAAAATCTTTGTAAAATTCTCTTGCCAATTTTACCACTCAAGCAGTCTTTCTTAAGGACCTGGGAGCAATGCTTTTTGAAATATGATCAAGGAAAATATCGTATCATCATCCAATTTCTATGGTAAGATAGGAGCTTAATTTCAGTGGGCACCTTTCTCCAAGTTGTAAAACTACCTCTGTCATGAAAGAAACGGAAGTTTACTTGTCCCTTGGGTAAGATCAATTAGCACACATAGATGTCTTAAGATTTCCCAACTACAACTTTTAAAAATCCTCAGGCTCCTTGATTCCATGAAGTTGAGTTCAGACTGTTTGGATCTCTTTCCACTATTTCAAAAGCTTTAAATAAATGGTTCACTTGCCTATTTAAGTAAGTCCAGTGTACTTGTTTGCTTTGGGAGTTTCCAGCTTTCTTCTGTTTTGTGATCAGATTTTCGCTGTCAGAGCTCATTGTCCATAGGAACTTTATTTTGCTTCTGGGATTTTTTTTTTTTTTTTACAAAACTTATATGAAAAAATTCAATAGCAACCTCTTTCTGTGTTTGGGTGATATGAATTATTTTACACTTTCAACAGGAATTGGAGAACAGAATTGCTTTCCTAGCTTCAGGGGCTCAGAGTTTCCTTTTCAATTGTTTTAAGAGATAGTAAAAAACAAATACATCTTAGAACTTCTTGCTCTTTTCCTCCTTTGATTTGCTCTCCTACATTTTTTTCTGTTCCATCTCTCTCCTTTCTCTGGTTGTCTTTTTCCTGTCAAGTTGAGATTGAATTCTTAACAATATCACTTCAAGAAACAAGTTTGTCTTCAAAGGAAGCTTTTGTTTGCTGATTTTAGGAATTCATATTTCCTAGTCAGTTTTTGCTCTTTTCAAACCTCTGGTCCTACTTTTGAATATCCATAAATTGGAACTTGCAAAATCTGTCAATCTGAGTCATGTGCTCAGATTATACCACACACTTCTTAATGTCAACCTGTTAGGTACTTTTTATGTTCTATGGTTCTCAACACCATCAGAGTCGTATTGCTGTCTGATTCCTCTAGCAAAGAGTTTGGTTACACTCAAGCATTTAACTGAAGGAGATTTGTGCATACCACATGTATTTTATGATTTCTGGGTGTTATTAAGTGAGTTGTGTTCCCTGGAAACTGGGGCTTCCCTGGTGGCTCAGATGGTAAAGAATCTGCCTGCAGTGCAAGGGACCTGAGTTTGACCATGGGTCAGGAAGATCCACTGGAGAAAGAATTGGCAACCCACTCCCAGGATTCTTGCCTGGAGAATCTCATGGACAGAGGAGCCTGGTGGGCTGTTGTCCATAGGGCTGGTAAGAGTCAGAAATGACTGAGCAACTAATACTTAACTTTCCCTAAAAATGTGGAAGCACTTGTGAATGTGACCTTGTTTTATTTTTTTAAAAGATGAGGTCATTAGGGTGAACCCTAATCCATTAAGACCATACGGCCTATACATATATGTTCAGTCATGTCTGATTGGGTCCTTACAAATGGGTAAATTTTGTACCTACACACAGACTTTAGGAGAAGTCCCTATGAATAGATACAGAAACATCTTTATCTACAAGAATGAATGACCTTGGCTACCAGAAGCTAGCAGAGGGGCTTTTATCAGTTTCTTCCACATAGGATTTAAAGAGTTTTGCTATAACTCTAAATATTTAAATATCATATCGAAAGTCACAAATATTTTATTCTTTAGCTGTTACCTTATGATAGGAAGCATTAACAGACACGATGTAATTAGGGAATGTGTTAATGTTATGCTATACAACATCAAGTAAGTATAATTTTATAAAGCCAACTTCATTGCAAAGCACATTTATTTTTTACTTATTCATTACAATTTACATTGGAGTTAAAAAACATTGTTGAACACAGACAAACATCACTGAACATAGGTTAGAACGCACAACTGCTTCCCAGGTGTCTCAGTGGTAAAGAATTCATCTGCTAATGTTGGAGATGCAAGTTTGATTTCTGGTTCAGGAAGATGCTCTGGAGAAATATAGCAGCCTACTCTGATATTCTTGGCTGAAGAATCCCATGAACAGAGGAGCTTTGCAGGCTACAATCCAAAAAGTAAAATATTATTCTCTCAGTTATGTCCAACCCTTTTCAACCCCATGTACTGTAGCCTTCCAGGCTTCTCTGTCCATGAAATATTCCAGGCAAGAATACTGGAGTAGGAAGCCACTCACTTCTCCATAGGATCTTCCCAAACCAGGGATCAAATTTGGTTCTCCAGGATTGTGGGCAGATTCTTAACTATCTGAGCCATGTAGGAAGCGATAGTCAATGAAGTCACAAAAGAGTTGGACATGACTTAGCTACTAAAAAGCAACAACAAACTTTTGAATATGCAATTCTTAGTGAATAATAAAGTTAGCCTGGAAGGATTTAGATGTTTAAGGAAAAATAGCAAAGAGAGCAAAGGTCCAAAACGTATAAAACTGCCTGAAGGATTTATTATACTCCAATTAAACAACATTTATTAAACTTTTTATTAAAAATGATTAAAAGGTACTAGCTCTATGGAAAAACTGTAATTGTAAAGTGTGAACAATTTAAACTTTGTAATGATATGAGGATATTTTCAAAGGCCATTTCTTAAACACCATAAAATGCTATCATTAGGAGGAGGAAATAAGCATTTTAATGTCAATATTTAAAGTGATCTGTTTCCAATTATATAATTTTTATTTAGTTACCCAAGGAATAAATACAATTAAAGAGATAAATATTTTTACGTGTAATTACAATATCTCCTGTGTCAATAGGCTGATTGTAAGCCATCACAAAAGGCCATTGAAGCCAGACAATTTAAGTTTTTTTTGTGGGTTTTTTTTGTGGCTTTTTTGTGTCTGTGTACATGTACATATGTGTGTGTATGTGTGTTTATTTGGGTGTGCACACTATTTTTCAATGTTGCTGTAAGAAAAAAAATGTGCAGTATTTATACAGAATAATTAATTGAAAAATAATTTAAACCGCATTAACATTTGCCCAATGTTCAATGAAAAAAAGACTTAGCTTTTTCTAAAGCTGTATTTTTTACACTTGAAAATGAAAACATTTAAAGTCTTTATGTAAATAAAAGATGCAAACTATTTGGTAATGTTTGATATTATAAGAAAGACATTACTGAAGAATTATTTTTAATTTATATATATGTAATATTGATAGTAAATAAATCAATGAATTATAATATTTTGTTTTATTTGTTCCCTGAAATAATCATCCTGGTGAAATTTGCTGTGAGATTTGTAAATTTATTAATTAGAATTTTTTAATAAAGTATTTAGTATTAATAAACAAGATTCATTGACTCAATGAACGTGAGTCTGAGTGAACTCTGGGAGTTGGTGATGGACAGGGAGTCCTATCGCGCTGCGATTCATGGGATCGCAAAGAGTCTGACACAACTGAGCGACTGAACTGAACTGAATTGAGGACAAGATTTTACAAACAGATTAAAAAGTGCCAATGGGAGTATTTAGGGATTTAAATTCCACTTAAGGTTTGTTCATAATCACAGGCGTTCCAGAACATGATACAAGCAAGTCAGATTGCAACTAACAGAAGACAAGTTTAGAAGCACAACCAATTTTTCTAAATATACAGGTCTAATTGTTTTCAAATACCAGAACTTTATAGTCTGAGGATTTGAAATTATGAATGAAATTATAAGCATAACTTCATATGAATTTATAATTATAAATTTCACAGTTTCATGTAAGGAATAAAATTATGGCATGTAACTGATAACCAAGGTTAGTCATTTCATACATAAATTTACCATCTGGTTAAACAATCATGGTAAGTATCTTTTAATGATGATCCAAGTCTTCTGTTTGTTGTCTTTGTTCTAATGCACACTGTGACAGCACTATATACACTGATTACTTATGTGCCCACCAGGTTATGTCTCTTTCTTTCTAATTTATTTTTTTTTAACTGAAGGATAATTGCTTTACAGAATTTTGTTGTTTTCTATCAAGCATCAACATGAATCAGCGATGCTACTGCTACTGCTAAGTCATTTCAGTTGTGTCCGACTCTGTGCAACCCCATAGACTGCAGCCCACCAGGCTCCCCCATCCTGGGATTCTCCAGGCAATAACACTGGAGTGGATTGCTGTTTTCTTCTCCAGTGCATGAAAGTAGGTTGGTGTATATTGCCTCCTTTTTGAATCTCCCTCCAATTTCCCTTCCTATCCCACTCCTCTAGGTTGATGCAGAGCCTCTTTTTGAGTTTCCTGAGCCATACAGTAAATTTTCAATGGCTATCTATTTTACATATGGTAATGTAAGTTTCCATGTTACTCTCCTGCATACATCCCACCCTCTTCTTCCCTCTCTCCATGTCTGTAAGTCTGTTCTCTATGTCTGTTTTTCAATTGCTGCTCTGTAAATAAATTCTTCAGTATCATTTTTCTACATTCCATATATATGTGTTAGAGTACATATATGTGCATATATTTATCTCTTTCTAACTCACTTCACTCTGTATAATAGTTTCTAAGTTCATCCATCTCATTAGAATGGACTCAAATGTGATCCTTTTAATGGCTGAGTAATATTCCATTGTGTATATGTACCACAACTCCTTTATCCATTCATCTGTCAATGAACATCTAGGTTTCTTCCATGTTCTAGCTATTGTAAATAGTCCTTCAATGAACAATGGGACACATGTGTCTTTTTCAGTTTTGGTTTCCTCAGGGTATAAGCCTAGCAGTGGTATTGCTGGGTCATATGGTGGTTTTATTCCTAATTATGACACAACTGAGCGACTGAACTGAACTGAATTGAGGACAAGATTTTACAAACAGATTAAAAAGTGCCAATGGGAGTATTTAGGGATTTAAATTCCACTTAAGGTTTGTTCATAATCACAGGCGTTCCAGAACATGATACAAGCAAGTCAGATTGCAACTAACAGAAGACAAGTTTAGAAGCACAACCAATTTTTCTAAATATACAGGTCTAATTGTTTTCAAATACCAGAACTTTATAGTCTGAGGATTTGAAATTATGAATGAAATTATAAGCATAACTTCATATGAATTTATAATTATAAATTTCACAGTTTCATGTAAGGAATAAAATTATGGCATGTAACTGATAACCAAGGTTAGTCATTTCATACATAAATTTACCATCTGGTTAAACAATCATGGTAAGTATCTTTTAATGATGATCCAAGTCTTCTGTTTGTTGTCTTTGTTCTAATGCACACTGTGACAGCACTATATACACTGATTACTTATGTGCCCACCAGGTTATGTCTCTTTCTTTCTAATTTATTTTTTTTTAACTGAAGGATAATTGCTTTACAGAATTATAATTATAAATTTCACAGTTTCATGTAAGGAATAAAATTATGGCATGTAACTGATAACCAAGGTTAGTCATTTCATACATAAATTTACCATCTGGTTAAACAATCATGGTAAGTATCTTTTAATGATGATCCAAGTCTTCTGTTTGTTGTCTTTGTTCTAATGCACACTGTGACAGCACTATATACACTGATTACTTATGTGCCCACCAGGTTATGTCTCTTTCTTTCTAATTTATTTTTTTTTAACTGAAGGATAATTGCTTTACAGAATTTTGTTGTTTTCTATCAAGCATCAACATGAATCAGCGATGCTACTGCTACTGCTAAGTCACTTCAGTTGTGTCCGACTCTGTGCAACCCCATAGACTGCAGCCCACCAGGCTCCCCCATCCTGGGATTCTCCAGGCAATAACACTGGAGTGGATTGCTGTTTTCTTCTCCAGTGCATGAAAGTAGGTTGGTGTATATTGCCTCCTTTTTGAATCTCCCTCCAATTTCCCTTCCTATCCCACTCCTCTAGGTTGATGCAGAGCCTCTTTTTGAGTTTCCTGAGCCATACAGTAAATTTTCAATGGCTATCTATTTTACATATGGTAATGTAAGTTTCCATGTTACTCTCCTGCATACATCCCACCCTCTTCTTCCCTCTCTCCATGTCTGTAAGTCTGTTCTCTATGTCTGTTTTTCAATTGCTGCTCTGTAAATAAATTCTTCAGTATCATTTTTCTACATTCCATATATATGTGTTAGAGTACATATATGTGCATATATTTATCTCTTTCTAACTCACTTCACTCTGTATAATAGTTTCTAAGTTCATCCATCTCATTAGAATGGACTCAAATGTGATCCTTTTAATGGCTGAGTAATATTCCATTGTGTATATGTACCACAACTCCTTTATCCATTCATCTGTCAATGAACATCTAGGTTTCTTCCATGTTCTAGCTATTGTAAATAGTCCTTCAATGAACAATGGGACACATGTGTCTTTTTCAGTTTTGGTTTCCTCAGGGTATAAGCCTAGCAGTGGTATTGCTGGGTCATATGGTGGTTTTATTCCTAATTTTTAAAGAAATTTCCATATCGTCTTCCATAGTGGCTCTATCAATTTACACTCCCACCAAGAGTACAAGTGCATTCCCTTTTCTCCACACCCTCTCCAGCGTTTATTGTTTGTAGATTTTTTGATGATAGCCATTCTGACTGGTGTGAGGTGATATCTCATTGTGGTTTTGATTTGCATTTCTCTAATAATGGGCAATGTTGAATATCTTTTCATGTGTTTA
The DNA here is from genome assembly GCA_006408675.1 of Madoqua kirkii. Taxonomy (NCBI): domain Eukaryota; kingdom Metazoa; phylum Chordata; class Mammalia; order Artiodactyla; family Bovidae; genus Madoqua; species Madoqua kirkii. Next base: position 55,245 of record SJYC01107864.1, read on the forward strand.
TTAGCGATCTGTATGTCGTCTTTGGAGAAATGTCTATTTAGGTCTTTTCCCCACTTTTTGATTGAGTTGTTTCTTTTTCCGACATTGCATTGGATGAGCTGCTTGTTAATTTTGGAAATTAATCCTTTGTCAGTTGTTTCATTTGTTATTCAGTTCAGTTCAGTAGTCGTGTCTGACTCTTTGCAACCCTACGAACGGGAGCACTCCAGGCCTCCCTATCCATCATCAACTCCTAGAATTTATCCAAATTCATGTCCATTGAGTCAGTGATGCCATCTAACCATCTCATCCTCTGCTGCCCTCTTCTCCTGCCTTCAATCTTTCCCAACATCAGAGTCTTTTCAAATGAGTCAGCTCTCCACATCAGGTGGCCAAAATATTGGAGTCTCAGCTTTAACATCAGTCCTTCCAATGAACAATCAGGACTGATTTCATTTAGGATGGACTGGTTGGATCTTTTTGCAGTGCAAGGGACTCCCAAGAGTCTTCTCCAACACCACAGATGAAAAGCATCATATCTTTGGTGCTCAGCTTTCTTTACAGTCCAACTCTCACATTCATATATGACTACTGGAAAAACCATTGCCTTGACTAGATGGACCTTTGTTGGCAAAGTAATGTCTCTGCTTTTTAATATGCTGTCTAGGTTGGTCATAACTTTCTTTCCAAGGAGTAACTTTTAATTTCATGACTGCAGTCACCATCTGCTGTGATTTTGGAGTCCAAAAAAATAAAGTCAGCCACTGTTTCCACTGTTTCCCCATCTGTTTTCCATGAAGTGATGGGACCAGATGCCATGATCTTAGTTTTCTGAATGTTGAGCTTTAAGCCAACTTTTTCATTCATCTCTTTCACTTTCATCAAGAAGCTCTTTAGTTTTCTTCACTTTCTGCCATAAGCATGGTGTCATCTGCATATCTAAGGTTATTGATATTTCTCACTTGCTCATATTTTCTCCCATTCTGAGGATTGTCTTTTCACCTTGCTTATAGTTTTGTTGTGCAAAAGCTTTTAAGTTTGATCAAGTCCCACTTGTTTACTTTTGTTTTTAATTCCATTACTTTAGGAGAAAGGTCATAGAGGATCTTGCTTTGATTTGTCATCGAGTGTTCTGCCTGTGTTTTCCTATAAGAGTTTTATAGTTTCTAGTCTTACAACTATGTCTTTAATTCATTTTGAGTTTAACTTTGTGTATGGTGTTAGAAAGTGTTCTAATTTCATTATTTTACATGTGAATGTCCATTTTTCCCAGCACCATTTATTGAATAGGCTGTCTTTGCCCCATTGTAAATTTGTTCCTCCTTTGTCAAAAATAAGGCACCCATAAGTGCATGAGTTTATTTCTGGGCAGATTATATCTTAATGTAGAGGTATCTTGGATTTCTTAGTGCCATTTCAGAGACTGTTCGTATTATCCCTGCTACTGCTGCTGCTACTGCTGCTGCTGCTGCTGCTGCTGCTGCTGCTGCTGCTGCTGCTGCTGCTGCTACTGCTAAGTTACTTTAGTCGTGTCTAACTCTGTGTGACCCCATAAATGGCAGCCCACCAGGTTCCCCCGTCCATGGGATTCTCCAGGCAAGAACACTGGAGTGGGTTGCCATTTCCTTCTCCAATGCATGAAAGTGAAAAGTGAAAGTGAAGTTGCTCAGTCTATCCAACTCTTAGCGACCCCTTGGACTGCAGCCTACCAGGCTCCTCCATCCATAGGATTTTCCAGGCAAGAGTACTGACTGGAGTGGAGTGCCATTGCCTTCTCCAGTACCATTCCTAGCTGTATCTAAAGGAAGATGCAAACTCCTTCACTAGTGGTTATGGTAAAAATAAATAGATGAATGTTAATATTCCCCTTTACATATATACAGATAGTTTATAAATAATTTAAATATTTATCTGCTGTAAAGTTTCTAACCACTTTCCACTTAAATGATGTGGTGGTATAAGCAGAGACTTTCTTTTTTGAAAGGAAAAAAAAAGTTTATTGAAATAAGCTTATTTACAAAACAGAAACAGACTTAGAGATATGGAAAACAAATTATGGTTTCAAAAGTGAAAAGGGTCATCATCAAAACTGTACTTGTGTTTAGTTTTGTGCAGCTCTTCATGACCCCATGGGCTGTAGCCTTGCAGGCTCTTCTGCCCATAGGATTTTTCTGCCAAGAATACTGGAGTGGGCTGCCATTCCTTCTCCAGAGGACGGTCCCAACCCAGGGATTGGACTCATGTCTCCTGTGTCTCCTGCATTGCAGGCATATTACCCTGAGGCATCAGAGAAACCCAAAAGGGAAAGAATAGATAGGGATAAATTAAGAATATGGGATTAACAGATGAACACCATTATATGTAAAATATATAAACAACAAAGATTTGCTGTATAGCACAGGGAATCATGGGCTTCCCTGGTGGCTCAGTGGTAAAGAACTCACTTGCCAATGCAGGAGTCATAAGGTACATGGGTTCAATCCTGGTAATTTCCAGTATTCTTGCCTGGAAAATTCCATGGGCAGAAAAGCCTGGCAGGCTACCGTCCATGGGGTCCCAAAAGAGTGGGATACAACTTAGCAACTAAACAACAACAACAGTAAAAACGAGGAATCATATTTGAAATCTTAAAATCATCTCTAATGGAAAAGAATCTGAATCATCATAGAATTTTAATACACCATTGAAATCAGCTTATACCCTGTATGATTCAAAATTTTGTCTGTGGACTACAGGTGGCCCTTACTGCTTTGTGTTCTGATAGGAACAAGGTTTTCAATTTTTAGAGTTTGATGACATTGAATAATTCTTATTTTATATATATTTTAGTCATTTGAAGTATAACATAATAATTTGCATAGAAATCCAATATATCACACCCTGAAATTCTGCCCATGTCCTAAAATAGGTACACTATTTAATTGCTCTTAGACTAGTACAATTTACATCAATGTTTATATTTATTTGAATTTTTAAATTGTTATTATTGTTTCATAATATAATTCCAACTCACAAAGACTCACTAGGACTCACAGTGTTTCACAATGGCATAAAACCAGTGATAAGAAGAATGGTATAATGGGAAAATGGTCAACAGAAGTTCAGTGTCTACTATAATAATAGAGTTTCTGGATCTAACAAGTTGCCAGGTCATCTTAAATATTAAAATAATGTGTGCATAGACTTGATTATGAACACATAGGTAAAAATCCTGTGGAGCTGGATATCCATTTGCTGCAGATCCCAGCATCTTTTCTTAGCAGCCATGTAAGCAGTGAAAGGAAACCATTAAAATTTCATATAATTTTCAAACCAGCATTTCTTGCTGCTAAGAAAGCAATTGTAGTTTTATACAGAATAAGCACAAAATTACACTTTCAGGTTTAAAATTAATAAATTATATATTTAAGTGCAAAGAATAAAACATAAATACTGAAGCATCAAGGAAACTTGCATCGTGGTTTAGGGAGAAAACTATATTGCACTTGCTCTTAAGCTTGTAAAAATAGCTGTGAATGTTATGACAAATATCAGACACTGAGAAAAAGCAGTGTGAGCTGTTGGCAAAACTCTTTTATCAAACAGCATGTTGGGCATCACCCAACTACTATCACATTTGTCTGACTGCAGATTTTTTGCTTTACACTTGGATGAAACCAATTATGTGCAGAGTATGAATCAGTTCTTGGCACTTCAGTAATTCATATACAAAAAAGACATGGTCACCAGGTTTGATCCATTTATTACTGAAGTGTTGTAAGACCCAAAATTTATTTAGATAATTATGTTATGACTGCATGTCAATGTGGCAAAGAAATCACTTTCCAATGTAAGAGAAACAGGAAATGTGTATTTGATCTCCAGCTTGATAACATCCTCTGGAGTAGGAAATGGTAACCGACTCAGCATTCTTGCCTGGAAAGCATCTGGGGACAGAGGAGTCTGGCAGGCCACAGTCCATGGGGCTGCAAAGAGTCAGATATGACTGAGCACCACAACACACACACATAAACATACACACACTTAGGAAGAATTTTTTATGAAGATCAATATCAATGGGATTCATTTTGTGTACAGTGAACTGGCCTGCCAATGCAGAAGACATAAAGAGACATGTGTTTGATCTTTGGGTAGGAAAGATCCCCTGGAGGAAGGCACTGGCAACCTACTTCGGTATTCTTGCCTGGAGAATCCTCTGGACAGAGGAGCCTGGTGAGCTATAGTCCACATGGTGGCAAAGAGCTAGACATGATTGAAGCACCATAGCACGCATAGATGTACAGAGAACATAAAATTATATATATAACTGCAGACTATTTTAGTCACAGAGCAATGACATTGGTTAGCAGTGACCAGAAAATGACTTGTCCCCTGTTTATATTTTTAAATAAATTAAGCATTTTAGAAGTCATTGCTTTTAGTTTACTTAAAAGTGGTAACATGATTGCATGGCAAACTTCAATGGGTAATGGACACAGGAAGAATCCAGAATATTATTCTATATGAGACCAGTGTAGTTTACTCATCTCTATATAAAACCCAGGTCTACTGTATTGCAGGCAGATTCTTTACTATCTGAACCACCAGAGAAGCCCCCATCTCTGTATAGAGATAGCATTAAATATTAATAGTTTATTCTTAGAAATGAAATGTTGTATGTGTAGTGTCTAGAATATTACAATATGAAAGTTCCTGGTAATAAAAAAGTCACACATATTTGTATCTATCTACATATACACATATATATGAGTTGTTGCATATGGATATATTTTTATGCATACTTTATTTATTTATATATTTATTTGTTGAACTATTTTAGAGGGAGTGTACAAGGTCAGAGGTTGGGGGATGGTCAGACCTTTAAAAATAAGTCAAATCATGCACCCCACTTTCTTCATAAGAAAGGCTTCTCTCTTCTCTTTCCTCATTTTGACATTAAAACTTTAATGTGCAGTTTTAGAAACCACAATTTGAAAGGTAGTTCCAGTACTTTGAAGGATAAGGAGAATAATATAAAAACTTTACTATTGAGGTTGAAAACTGTAAACATGATCTTGGTGAAATATAAAGTTTAGTAAAACGGAATCTTTGAGTTTAGAAGGATTTTCAAAAGATTTGAACCATGTATTTTAAAATAATAAAGTTTTATCATTGATATATATTAACGTGGGCACCAAAATAGAAATATGTGCTATACACAAAAAGCTACAGATTATTTAATGCTTTTGGGTTTTATTTCACTGTGCATTGATAATATGAAATATTACTATTGTCTGAAAAATAAATAAAAT